>JBCNJP010000023.1:97120429-97172562 GCA_039602395.1 Deinandra increscens subsp. villosa | reverse complement strand
ATTAACAACATCAAAGTGAAATGGTGAAAACATTAAATCATACCTCCAATTTGAGGCACAACAATAACCTGCAATGCAACAACAACCATCAAATACATAAGAAAACAATTAAGTAATAAACATAAGAACACAAACATTTGAGGTAAAAAAATAACACTTAAAACATATATAAGAAGCATGCATCCCCAAACCAACAAATGATTTCAAACAATACCTAATGAACCTACATAAAACAAACTAAAAGCTACATTAACAACTGAAACGTCAAATGTTTCAAATTAGACAAACGAAATCACGGAAAGCAAATAAGATGCTACATTCACAGATGAAATATCTACTGTTTCCACTTCCTACAAAATCAAATTAGATAAAAATAAAAAATGAACTAACTTTTATAATTAAAAAAATTTGAGCAGATTAACATGAAAACTGACGACAATGAGGCGATTAAGACATGCAATGCAATTTCAATTTCCTTTGATAAAACTTTAAAGAAACAATTAAGCGATTCAAAACGAAGCCGATAAAGAACACAATGTTAACGGAATGAAAACGATAATGGATGAAATTACAACTGTAACGAATTGAAGGTGCTAAAAGACTGAAACGATAGCTCTGAAGAACCTTATATATTGAAACGAACCAGACCGTGAATAGAAGTTATGCTGCTCTCTTCTCGCACATCCAATTCTGAAGAAGGCGTGTCAGATAGGCCGGCTCTCTCCTTGTTCGCTCGATGAAAGAAGGAAATACTGGCGAATTACCTGCCACCATTGAGAGGCTGCAGATTCTGTTGGGCTTAATTCCAACATTCGGGCTATGTGAGCACATGCAAGCCCACCTCTAATACAAGGATAATTATCTAAAGGAGTTGTTAATTATCTAGGTAGCCTATTTAATTATTTTAAAGGAATTAGATAATTACATAGGAATTGTATTAGGGTTAGGAGTCCTTTTCTTGTCTTTCAAGTTTTTGTTCTCCTATATATATCTCTACATGTTCAAAGGTTAAGGATATGAGAGAGAGTTTGTAATCTTGAGTTTTGAGATAATTTTCTCAAGGTATTAATAATAAAGTGAGTTTTATTAATTGTGTTGTATTTGATCGGGCCTTGAATTGGTATCAGAGCCACGTTCAAGAAACCCTTATCGATTTTCTATAAAGAGTCGAACCAAGAAAGGAGTCATTGGTTAGATTCAAGAAGTGAAGATCCGAAGGGCTGGAAACTTCACATTTATTTTCTGTATTATTCATGTGAAGATAATCTTCACAAATTAGTTTATTATTCACGTGAAGGAAAAAACTTCACAAACTAATTATACACGTGATCAGAAGGAAGAAACCTTCACAAAGTTTTTCTTGTTCGAGACTTGGTGACATCGCAAGGAAGAAGTCGGTGATCAAGCCATGTCGACTTCAAACCCTCCACCGCCATCAACCAACAGGGAGACCGGTTCTCTCCACCTTCAATGTCCAATGTTGAACCAAACTAATTACACCCTCTGGGCGATCCGAATGAAGGCAATATTCAAAGTTCACGGGGTGTGGGACACGATAGACCCGGGAACGATCACGGACGAGAAGAAGATAAACATAGCGATCGCGTTGATTTTTCAATCAATTCCCGAAGAACTCACTCTTCAAGTCGGTAACATGGAGACGGCGAAAGATATGTGGGCTGCTATAAAACTTCGTCATCAAGGTGCCGAGAGGGTGAAGGAGGCTCGCCTACAAACCCTTATGTCTGAGTTTGAAAAATTAAAGATGGAGGAGGGAAGTACTGTAGATGATTTTGCAGGGAAGATTTCCGGACTTGCCTCGAAGTCGGCTTCTTTGGGATCAGTCATAGATCAAGATAAACTCGTGAAAAAGTTCTTACATGGAATGCCGAGGAAGTTCGTTCACATGGTAGCCTCACTCGAACATGTAATAGACTTGAAAACGGTCACTTTCGATGACGTGGTCGGACGACTAAAAGCCTATGAAGAAAGGGTAAAGGAAGAAGAGCCTTTTTCAAATCAAGCCACGGTAATGTTTGCAAGGTCAGAATCATCATCCCAAAACAATACAACTTGTGTCAAAGGAAAGCATAAGGGGTATAAAGGAAAAGGTAAAGGGAAGGATGGTCAGAACAAGTCACAGGGTTCGTCATCGGGTTCAAAACAATTCAATACGAATGAAAAGCAGTTCCGTGAAAAGAAAGATAGATCTCAAATTATTTGCTTTAAATGTGATCAGCCGGGTCACTTCGCATCGGTATGCCCACAAAGGAAAAACGCGGGTGATGAAGCAAATTTGAATCGGGTTAATGATGATGACCCGTCCCTATACTTGCACGAGACAATCGAAGTCCATGAAAAAAAGGTTATACCGACAACCTATGATGACGGGTGCAACCAAAGCGATGTGTGGTGTCTCGATAACGGAGCTTCGAATCACATGACCGGCGAGCGAGGGTACTTCACGGAGATTAATTCAAGCATCAACGGGAGAGTCAAGTTTGGCGATGACTCCTCTGCGGAGATAAAAGGTAAGGGTAAGATTGTTTTTACTAACAATAATGGCGTTCAACAGGTACTTGAAAACGTCTACTATATACCATCTCTCAAGAGCAATGTTGTGAGTCTTGGACAAATAACTGAAGCGGGATACAAAATTATCATGGAAGGCAACGAATTAATCATGCTTGATGAACAAAGGAGGCAAGTGTTAAAGGTAATTCGGAGCAATAACAGGCTGTACAAAGTGTTGTTAAAAGCAAAAAGGACCCATTGCTTACTAACAAAAAGGGATGACATCTCCTCACTTTGGCATGCACGCATGGGCCTTGAATGGCCAACCAATATTGACCCAGGTCCAAATTCTATCCAAAATAATATCAGAAGATCCTCTAGAAGCTCTACTCTTCCTACAACTACGTGGACTCTAACCGATCTACCGGTGTGGCAAAAGGCGGATATTCTAAACAAAGCACTACCGAGACTAAAGTTTAATGAGATGAAAGCTAAGCTCGGAGTTGAAGAACTCTCTAGTTTCATGTTGGAATTAGGAAGGTGATTGTTGGGCTTAATTCCAACATTCGGGCTGTGTGAGCACATGCAAGCCCACCTCTAATACAAGGATAATTATCTAAAGGAGTTGTTAATTATCTAGGTAGCCTATTTAATTATTTTAAAGGAATTAGATAATTACATAGGAATTGTATTAGGGTTAGGAGTCCTTTTCTTGTCTTTCAAGTTTTTGTTCTCCTATATATATCTCTACATGTTCAAAGGTTAAGGATATGAGAGAGAGTTTGTAATCTTGAGTTTTGAGATAATTTTCTCAAGGTATTAATAATAAAGTGAGTTTTATTAATTGTGTTGTATTTGATCGGGCCTTGAGATTCTCCAATTCAACAGCATCATTCACCATCTGCAGCACCTATTGTTTTTTTTTTTTTTTCTTATGTTTCTTTCCAACCAGTCAACATTCTTCAGCTCATTTACATATTTCTTTGTATTTTTTTTTTCATTTGTTTCTTTCCTACGAGCCACTTTCTTCATCCCATTACACATTTCTTTATTTGTTTAATTCCTTTTCATGTTTATATCTTCATCCCATTACACATTTCTTTATTTGTTTAATTCCTTTTCATGTTTATATCTTGTTTAATTCCGATAAAGAACACAATGTTAACGCACATCGACGGGGACATTGCACCACCCATCCGATCATCTTCAATCTCCATCAAGAGAAACTCACCACTGGTGAGAAAACCCCATGGCCCAACTTGTAACGTTCATTTTTATTCTTTTGTTACAAGTGGGACTTGAACCCAAGACGTCATGGTAAAAAGGCCATACACCTTTACCACTAAGCTAAGCTAGTGGTTGTGTTTGATTTATCAACTAACACCCTGATTATGATCATCCCCGTGACAAATTATTACACAACCCATATCAATTTATCTAACCCACTCATATTTATATCTTTCTTTTCTTTGGGTTTACTTCAAATACATACATACATACATACATGATCCGCTTGCTTTTATTTGAAATGAAAATATATTCCAACTCACTCTTGTATATAAAAGAAGAAAAGATGAATGGTAATGATTTGGTCTCTATCTTTTTCTTTTATACTAATAATAATAATAAAAATAATAGTGGGCTTGCTTTCCACCACATCTCACTTTTTAAATAAAACAGTCAATAATCATAATAATACTTGTGCCCACCCTTATTTTAAACCCAACATAGCTAGCTAAGCAAGATAGATTCAACATCTATATATCTGTCTATCTGTGAAAATGGCATGCTTGATACTGGATCAACAACAACAACAACAACAACAATCTTCGAAGAAGAAGAAGAAGATGATGATGATTCGAATGAAGAGCTCGGGGGGTTGTAATGCAGCAAGCAGCCCGGCCAGATTGATTAATGAATGCGATGATGATGACGATGAGCTCTCAAAATCGGCCTTGTTTGCTTTCCGGGCTAAAGAAGAAGAGATCACAAAGAAGAAGATGGAGGTCAAGGACAGAGTTCAGGCTCAGTTAAGCCGCGTTCAACAAGAAACCAGAAAACTAGCTGAAATTCGCAATGTGAGTATGTATTTTGTTAATTCTCACTTATAATTACCCTTTTAATTAAGGATGATTAGTAGAGTTTTAGCAATTATTTAGATTTGGTTGGAGATTTGTTTTACTTGGTTAATTTCCTAAATTAATTTTTGATGTCCATCAAATCAAATACCTATTACAACTCGTAATTATCTTTTTAACCCAACAAAATGAACAAAGATGACTTCAGAAATGAACAAACCCAACATATCAACAACCAAAGAAGGTTCAATCTTTTGAATTTAATGTGAGTGTAGGATCTTGAAGCACTTGAGGATCCGAGGTGGAAGGAAGGGTTGAAAGTAAGAAAGAAGGTTGACTTGGTCAATAAAGAACTAAAGTCGTTGGGACAAAACTGTCAAAAAAAGGTGAAACTTGATCAAACTTAATTAGGGTACGTGGTATACATGGCGTGATGACTGGATAACACCATCTGATAACACAAGGTGTGGTATATATGATGTGATGTGGTGTGTGGTGTTGAGTTGTTTTTTTATTAATTTAAACAAAAAAAAATACATGTGATTATGTGATTGGATGAAAACCCTTACCTTTTTCCCCTCCACTCTCATCCACGCCGTTGAAAATTCCACGGGAATGGATCACACCAAGCTTCAACACCATAGGAGGTCACAACGCTGTTTCACACACCCATACCGGGTGCTCTTATGGTTAATTTTATAGTGGTGTTAGGTGAGCAAAAACCTTGAAAAACCGATTCAAATTAAAAATGATGGGTTTGGTTATGTTTTTTTTTTTTAACTGAATATTATGGTTCGATTTTGATGCTTAGTGGAAAAAAAATGACAAAATCTAGCGGACTGAAACATATGAAATTGGTAATAATATTTAATATTTTTGTAATATGATTTATCTTTTCATTTAAATATTTATGGATATATTTCTTTTATAGAGTAATTTCTAAGGAATTAATAAATTGTGTAACCTAAAAGTTGGACCAAATATTTTTTGGGCCTTTATTTTCAACCTAAAATTTAAAGCTTAAATGGAAAACCGGAAGAACCAAAATCAAACAGATTTCTAAAACCCAAAAACCGAATTTTTTATTTGAGTTTTGTTTTAACTAAAAGCGGACATATCCACACACATACTAATTACTAAATTCTTTTATATATATTTTTTTTCAGTTCTTAATACTTTGTTTATTGAAATATATGCTATAATATATATATGTAGGAAAAAGAGTATAGGGAAGCTATTGATGCTTTCAACGAGAAAAACAAGGAGAAGACGCAGCTAATTACCCGATTAACAGAGGTAATTTAACCTACTTTACTATCCGACAATTATATACATAGAGAGGAGGGGGGTGTTATTCGAGAATTAAATAAACATAAATTATTTTATGTAAATAAAAAAACCATTTAAATACGTTTTTATATACTTTTAAGTTTCTTATACATGTGTAGGTCAAACAACCTACACACAACTAGAAAAATGACCTTTAATGACGCGAAAATTATGACACACACTGATTTAAGACACGTAAATATGAGCATCATAAAACAAACTGTCTAATTTCTAAAATATTATGAGTAGATGATGTGCATTTTTGCGCATCATAAAGTAAAAAAAAAACATGGATGATAGATTTTAAAATTGCTTCATGTTTTTTGTTTGAATTTCATGAAAAACTAATAAACAATGTATGTATATTATTTTATATTTTATTTTTTTTTAATATAATGTTTATTCATTTTTTATGAAAATCAGACAAAAAACTTGAAGAGAATGCATTTATAGGAAATTTGTAAGTGTATAAAATCATATGGAAAACTAGTTTAATTGTTTTTTATATAAACATACATATTTGTAAAAATCTAAATCATGGATAAAAAAATTAAATGACTTTGGTTTGTTACTGTATTATTTATTGTTCTCGAAAGAACCCCCCCCCCCCCCCCCCCAACACACACACAAACACAGATATGTCATATGCAATGAAGGATCATGAGAAAAATAAGTGGGTGGTAAGGAGGAGGTTCATTGAGGAACACTGAAAACATAAAGAATTGGAAAACCAATTATATAAGTTATGTTTTACATGTGATGAGTGTTAATTAAATATAAAATAATATTAATTAATTATCTCTAAAACAAAACAATATAAAATTTTGTTTTTTCTTGAAAAAAAAAGAATGGTTTTTCTAGAGTGGTTTCCTGGTTCCCATTTTTTATACAACATAAAAAATGGGGAACTGGAAAACCAATCTATTTTATATATTTCACATATGAAATGCGATAGTTTATATGTAAAATAACATTAATTGATCATCTCTGAAATTAAACAACATAAAATTTTAGTTTTCTTAAAAAAATAATGGGTTTTTTTAGAATGATTCTCCAATTCTCCGTTTTTTAGTGTTTCCCAATAAAGCTCCCCAAGATGGTAATACATTTCAATATTTCATTTTTCTCGCTTACTCTCTCCTTCGCTTTTGAAAAAAAAAAAAAACTTGATGTCTCCTAATAAATAAAATAATGATTAATACGACTTGGGAAAAAACATAAAACACACTCTCTTCTCATTCACTTACACCACCATCATTTGAATGAACTCATTCATGGTCAATTCATGATGGTCGGGTAAGCATTTCAGTATCGCTCTTATGACACAATGTGCCGTGCCTTCATTCTTTCACACTGTCTCCCATGTGAAGAGAACTAAAAATATAACTTTTTTCTTTTATATATTATTATTTTTCAAAAAAAAAACATCATAAAATCAATAATTTTGTTATCTTAAATATATATTTTTTTCAAAAACTAAAATAACATTGTATCATATGTTTTTCAGTAGGACGTCATTTATATATGTATGGTATATCATATTACATATGCAACATGTATATGCATAAGAGTTGTACAATAAAATAGAAATAAATTTTCTCATTAATCTTACCCGTGTTAACAATAACAAAGATCATTCATGTTTTATTTTGTAGCTTGTTATCGAAAGCGAAATGGTGAGGACGAAGAAACTTGAAGATTTGAATGAAAAGATGAAACAATTTGTTAACTCAACGGTAAGTATAAGTATTTAGGGTTGCATTGTGTAACTATCATTTACATTTCTTGTATTTGTTATTAGTTTGGTTTTAAAAATTATTGTTTTAATGTTATGAGATTTCCAAATTTATCCTTTGTATAGTCACTTGTTTAATATAAATAGGTATTTTAAAAACTGCTCTAATCTTTTCAATTTTGAATAACAATCTCAAAACACTTTGTTTTAAATTGTTAATTGGCTTTCATTTGAAAACTACTCTAATCTTTAAAAAAATTATATTAAAACACTTTGTTTTCAATTGCCAATTGGCTTTCGAATGTGATTAATCACAAACTTCGGTTAATGTTTGATCCTCAAACACCTTAACGGTTGTAGCGGACTCTTCCAACAATTTACGCAAAAAAAACATGAAAAGTGTGGTACGAAGATGTGACGCTGAGGTGTTAGAAAAAAAAAGTGTGGTGAAGAAAAAGTGTGGTAAGAACATTACCAACACCCTAATAAACTAAAAGTCTATTTTGTGTGTACATTCACCTAATCCAATCTAATCTAATCTAATCTTTACTTACACCTTTACCAATTTAAGGAACTAATTGTTCCTTTTGAAACACCTAATTCCTCCTAAAGTGATCTAGGTGTGAAAGTTGTGTTGAAGATGGAAGAGACCCATAATACCAACCTTATTCGTGTGTTAAACGACACGTGCTTTGATGATCTTCTTTCTTATACGCTAACAAAAGAAATATATTTAAAAAAACTACAAAGAAATACGATCCACCAAATCCATTACATGATTAATTTAATCCATCTCCAGGTTGTGATTCGTCCCGAATTTCTTGGTTATTTACTCCTTGTTCAGTTTTCTTGACCATACACTTTAGGCTGAAAATTAGATGGGACGTAAGAACATATATTTATTCATTTATGTTCCACCATCTTATTGTGAATTATGATAACCACATACATCACATTTTGTAGTTTTATTGGTTTCTAAGCTCGAGTCGGATTAGCGAGTATATTTCACTTCTTTTGAAATACATCAAATGATTGTTCGATGTCCTTGCACCTTTTTTTTTTTGCAAACATTAACCGTCTTAGGCCTATCTGTTGACTATACATTTTAACAAACATTGCATGTTCCGGATAAATACCATCAACAAAATAATAACCATGTTCCTAATGACGTGGTCGAATATACGCGAACTATCAAGAACGTTTATGTCATTATTCGAACTAGCGACTCCAAAAAAAGTGTCATATCCACATATATTTTGACGCGACAACTTCTAACATCATAATTGGGTGTGGATGATTTCTTTTAGTGTATTAACACCTCCATGCAGTCAAACAATTAGACCACTCCCAATGCATACAATCTAAGCTACCAAGCATTCTCGAGAATCTATGTATTGGCTCGTGTGCCTCGCACAATTGACGAACGTCGTTTGCATTTGGTTATCTCATATACTCTGAATGACATACTTCTATGACACATTTGCATAGTTTATACCAATGTTTTAAAACCCGGGTCGAACCGGCCGGTTCAACCGGTTCGACCGGGGACCGGCCACCTTTCCGGTTCTTTAATGCCCGGTTTTTTGGGTTGAACCGACCCGCTTCGAACCGGCCGGTTTTTCGGTTTTTTCCGGTTCAACCGGTTTTTTCCGGTTCAACCGGTCCGGTTCAACCGGTTTTTTCCGGTTCAACCGGTTTTCTGATTTTTTTATTTTATTTTTTTTAACTTTTATTTTTATTTTTTTTAAGTTTAAAACTTATATTTTCTTATGAAATACATATTTGATATTATTTTTGAGTGGATTATAATTGTATTTTAACTACTTTTGTTGAGGTGTACAAGTTTATTAGCATTTTTATAAAAAAATATATATAAATCCCCTAACCGGTTCAACCAGCCGGTCTAACCGGTCCGACCGGTCGAACCAGTCCCGGAAGGTTTTCCGGTTCAACTAAAAAACCGGTTTTTAAAACATTGGTTTATACATACACATCTACGAGCGTTTGACTCAGACATCCTCAAATATACGTCCCAAGCATCGGGAGTGGTCCCTTACACCATTTGACAAAGTGTGGCTATACATTTTTTATAAGTAGTAAACCCTTGACGTCCTCTAGAATCTCAAGATAATCTGGAAAACGGGTAGTTGGCATCAGATCATTAGCTATTCATTTAGTTAGCTATCGACTGCTACGAAAACATTTTTTAAAAGTTCAACCTCATAAACTGCATCATCAACAAAATAATCAACAATAAGTCTTTTTTGCTCCCGTTCACGATTTCTGTTTAAAGCGGTTCTTGTTGGATGAAAAACAGGAGGATCAGCCTCTTCCTCTACGATAGTGGTTGCACCAGCTGCAATCACAAAATATTGATCATTCTTGTTGCCAGATAAATATTCATGATTTTGAAAAAGCTTGTGAGTGAAATAGAGAAGTTTTTGTTGAGTTTTGATATCTTTTGTAGAAAAAAAATGTTATGTACGGTTTGTATTAAATAGGAAAAATGTTTTTTTATTAAAAATGGTAATATTACCATTTTAGGGGTATAAATTGTACATTATTTTAAGGGGTAGTCGTTACAAGGGGCAAATGGTAACATTCGGGGGGTGAATTAAAAATTTGTGTGAAACCTTTGTGTGTGGTTTCACACGTAGCAATCTTCGCACGGAGTAAGAAATTTGCATGAAGACGTGAGGGGGAGACAATGTTCCACGCTCACTGTGCACAAGAACGGGATAGAGTGATCTATCGTCTAGATGACCAAGAAAATAGATTATCCTCTAGAAACACACAATAGCCTAAAGAAAAACAAAGAAAATAGATTATCCTCTAGAAACACACAATAGCCTAAAGAAAAACAACGAGCATCTATAAAACCAGCCATATAAACAAGAAGGGAAGCGGTACTTTTTTGTGCTCTGTACCTCAACTTCAGATCCTATCACGTGGTGCTTTCTATAACCAAGGATGCAATCAAGCAATTATAATGTGATGCTTTTATTGTTTGATGAAACTTTAAACATACAAAACTACTTGTAGCATATGTTATGCCGGTATCAATCCTACTAAAATAAAACCAATTATGTTAATTAATATTTATTTAAGACGTTATTATTGTAAGTTTTGTCTCATCAGAACAAGGACAGAGCTTCCTTAGGGGAGGACAACAAGCTGAAATCCCTAGAAGCAAAAAAAAAACATTAGTTACATAACATCATTCAAACGTAAGTCAAACAATATTAACTCTTCATTTTTTATTTAATCTGAATCAAACCATAATGTTATATCTATCCCTACACTACATACATGCGTCATCTACAGATCCTAATGCTTTTTCTGATCTTCCTTTTAATACATCATAATGCAATACTTGATAAAAAGAGACAAGTTTTTCTTCCTCATTGAAACGCTTTTCTTCCTCATTGAGTCTTTTTAACCATCTAAATCCAAGATCATTTCCTAATTTTGCAGCATTCTCAAATTGCTCCCTTGCCAGTTGGAATGGATTGGGTTTAGGCTCACCTGATTTCTCTCCTTCTTTAAAACAGATCTGGGAAGTTCATAGCCTGATAAAAACCATCAGATAGATCTGTGTCATTACAAAGAGTCCAACAAACGGAATCCACTGACTGTCACATCTTAATTTCTAGATTCAAACGGGGGACTCCAGAGATGATGAAGTTGGATGACTGTAACAAATCTAAATATTTTCTAACACATACTTAGCTTGGATGACAACAAACAAAAGAAAAACATAAAGTTGATTTTTGTATAAATGTAAAGATTTTGACAAAGGAAATAATGGAATAGATTAAATCAAAGTCCTTTTTTTATCTGACAATAATATATTATTGTGCAACTAGTTTGTAATCACAGCGGGTTTGATATGAACAATGAAAAAATTAGCTAGATTCTAGCTGAAAAGGTTGTATAAAAAAGTAAATATCATACCTCTCATAAGAAGAGACCCACATGCAATTGCTGCCCCGGCATGACCCTGCACATTATAGAAAATTTTAGTTTCAAGGTTCTTTGATCTTTACCTACACGATATTTTCATCAATTTCTCAACTTCAAATTACTTGCCCACAACTTTAAGTTTGACCTTCGAGGGAAAAAAAACAGCTTTGTACAAAATGATATGAATTTTGGAAATTTGAGAAAAGTTTGGAATCCATACTAAACTTCGTAGCATATAGTTGTGCTGAACTTGCAAAAAATGCCTACACTTTTTAATATAAATAATATACCTTCTCTGAAGCTCTATGAAAACACCATAATGCATAGACGGTATCTTTCTTAACACAATCGCCTGTCAGATAGACAGCTCCAAGAAGGTAGAGAGCACCGGGGTGCAACTAAAACATAAAAGTGTCAAGTCCAAATAAAAATAAATAATTCATGAGAAAGCATCACTAGTGATTATGTCATTACTGATATACCTGGTCAGCTGCCTTCTCCAAATAGTAGAAAGCTTGTTGATCCGTGTCAACACCCTCATTCTGGGCACAATAGTTGTAATTAACAGAAAACTGAATTCTCACAAGATACCCCCAAATGAAACTAACATTCAAGACCAAGTCTAGAAAGCCTCACACATATCTGCAGCTTCAACCGATAAAGCAGCTCCTCTTTTGAAAGGAGGAGAAAAATGAAAATACATTTAATGACAAGTACTATCACATTTGAGATATTAGATATTCTTACATAGCTTTATATTGACCGGGCACATGGTATTTCAGGTATAGTCTGGATAACCAATATCTGGCATGTGTGTTTGAATTATCAACTTCCAGAGCCATCTCAAAATTTTCCTTTGCAGCCTAAGATGGAGAAAATAAGTTGGAATTCAAGTAAGAATAGCCAAATAAATGCATGTTAATGTATTTCCGTATTCTCTTTAGATGAGGATTGAGGAATGAGGCGTTTATCTCTAGGTTCACAATAGTCAATCACCCTATCAACCTCCTTCAGTGCATTCCAACCTTTTGCAATGTATTCCATTGCCATCTTATTTCTGCTGTGCAATCCTCGCTGCAAGGAAAACAAACCAATAAACAAATATAAGGGGAAAAGGATGAATGCTTCTTCTTTATTTTGAACCATACAACCTGCTTGAAAAAGGCACATGTGAATTTCAAATACACGAGTTTCATTTATTGTTTAGCTGTTAAATGGGGGTTTATATGGTGAAATATATATTTTCATTAAACTGTTTCAAGCCGAACATATATTGTATTTTTTGGAGAAAGGAGTATGTAAGAAGAGTACCTGCTGCTGATTGAAGTGGGCAAGACTGAAAACTTCTTTCTGTGTAGAACTAGCAGCTTTCAAAACCAATGACTTGAACATAATCTTCAAAGAGCCTGCAACCACCAAAGACATCTCATAATCAGTACTTTTCAGTTACTCATAATGTAAAAGACATCTGTCCCATCCATTAGTTTTGGTACAAAGATAGATTGTTTCACTGTGATTTATTGGTTCATTGTTTCAGAATCAGCAACAGGTTATATTTTTTTTTTCCAGACATTCTTGTAGAGTAAATCCCCCCTACAAGATTATGAAAGCAAGCCCAATTGGTAATTTGGTTTCTGCCTTGAGAACTCTGACATGCGTATACTGTATCAGAAATCAAATTTTAGCTAGGCGGGTTTCAATTCTTAGAAACAAACAACAAATATACATAGTCCTACTAAGTAAGAGGCATATTTACAAACACATGGTGTGCATAACAAGATGTAGTATGAGAAGCAAGTAGGTAGATGAAAGTGAAATTTAGTTAGTAGCAACAGGAGAATCAAAGCGGACGCATAGATGATATTGAATTTCAAGTGATCTAGATTTTCCTAATTGATATATTGTATATAAATGTCGAAGAACACAACAGAAATGTGAGAGAATTACGTACGTACTTTGGTTACCTGGACTGGACTGGACTGGAAGTGTTTTGGAGAAATGAAGAAGTGAGGGGGTTTGGACGAACGCAAATTACTTAGGCTACTAATTTTGATTGGGATTTAATAAAGAGATATCTTTCCTACAATCTGAACAGTGTACCTGAGAACACATAAACTATTTTATAACTAAAAAATGGACACCTCTGATATGTTGACAAAATTCAAGTACATTCTGACTCATTTGAGCAAAAACAAATCAAACATTTACAAATATTGAGAATAGTATCTAGTTGTTGAAAACATCCAACATAAGGATAGAAGCAAATAAACATTTGAAAAACAAACATGAAGCATACATATAACTAATACCTCAAAAACTACATATATAAACTCAAGAGCAATTCCAGTTAACATAAATTGTAGAACCATTATTCAAAATTTCAAATGCCATCAATGAAGCAAAAAAATCATACACGGTAAAAAATAAATTTCTAAAAAGGAAAGGTGAATTCAGTTACCATCAAAAAGTCAAACTGAACTAAGCAGTGCCAATTTAATCCTTAAAGTTGAGTTGGTGCATAAAACATACCTGACTGGATCTTTATTATCAGCCCCAAATATAATACGTGCTGAAACACCTTCAGAATTGGTCGTTAAATGGACTGAACCGTTGACTTGCCTAAGCTCAAGTGTGGTACAAAAAATGGTGTTCTTTGAAATTTTCAATCTGCAAAAGGCTACAGATCTACAAGGATCTCAGAGGGATTCAATCACCTCATGTTTCGTCATTTACAATATTCCAAAATCTTGACAGGGATTCAAGCTTTCAAGCAAGGGAGAATAGTTTTTGGATCTAATCATGATAAAACTTTTAGCATACACTTTTAGTAAGAAACGAAACAATTAATGAGAAGTGCAGAGCCGATAATGAATTACCTGAACATAAACGAACATGCCCTTTAATTTTCTTAAAATTCAGCTATGGGTAGAGCTCCAGAAACACAATTCAACAACGCCATTAAAACTCAATAAGAATAAAATCAATGTAACATAGCACACATAATAAAAATCAATAAGTTCATAAAGTCAATGCAAAATAAGAAGACAAATCATGTAGAGCAGCTTGAGTACTGTATTATGGATAACACACCGAAAACTACTAAGAAGTTAACTAAGTTAGCTTTATTGCTACTGTTTTTTTTATCTTTGTCGCATAAATCTTAAGGCAACTGCTACAAGAAGTTAGATGACTCATATTTTCCATCTTTCGTTTTTGGAACCTTAATATAACAAAATCCATAAATTGGACATTAAAAAGATGATGAATTAACATCAAGAATAAATTTTGTTCTCAATCTTTTTCTTCTAACATACAAAATTAGCCTTACCTGATTACTATAAGAAGCAAATTCTTGAAGCAGAACTTTGTGGTGGAATTGTGAATGACTTGGTTGATTACCACTTCTTGGTAGATCAAGGATATGCTTAGGAACCAAAATCCTATGAAACACAAACCAAAAGTGAAACTTTACAAAAATTATAACCCTTATAGGCAAATCCAAACTTCAGTAGTAAGAGTTCATCTTCTTCTTCTTCTTCTTATCTATCTGTGTGGTGGCCAGTCCAGGAACTTAGAGCCTTGAAGGGAAAGCGGGAGATAGGACTGGAAGGAATTAGAAGGGTTATCAGGAGGATAAATATAACCTTTTCCATACCCAGCCTCTTTCATCAATTTGGTAGGTGCATTCCTCAGGTGCAGGGGCACTCCCTCATTCTGGCCAACGGAGTCTCTGACGGCCTTCCTGGCAGCCTCCAGTGCTCTGTAAACAGCTACCGATTTAGGAGCAAGGGCAAGATAGACAACACACTGGGCGAGGTTGATGCTACACTCGGGCATACCAAGAAAATGGCAGGCCTGGTAGCAGGAAACAGCTTGGGTGAGAGCGGAGGGGTCGGCCAGGCCAACGTCCTCGCTGGAAAACTGCACAAGTCGGCGTGCAATGTAGAGAGGCTGTTCACCGCCCTCCAACATCCTTGCCAGCCAATATATGGATGCGTCCGGGTCACTCCCTCTCATGGACTTGTGGAGGGCACTGATGAGGTTGTAGTGCTGTTCCCCGTCTTTGTCGTAACAAAGATGCTTGCTTTGTAAAGCTTCTTTTGCATCATCCAGAAGCACCACCACCTCCTCCAATGATGATGATGATCTGGCAGCAGCAGCAGTAACGGCCGAAATCTCAAGGGCATTCAATGCAACCCTTGCATCTCCATCACAATGCTGTGATAGATATTCAATGGCCTCACCACTCACCTGCATCATCATATTATTATCCTCCACGAGGGTGAGGGCTAAACCCTTGTCAGGATCATGAGCAGCACGAGTAAGGATGGTGGCGATGTGGTGGGGTTCAAGGGGATTGAGAGTCAGGACCCTGCACCGAGACAGCAAAGGCGTTATCAAATGAAAGGAAGGGTTTTCGGTGGTAGCCCCGATAAACACAATACTCCCGTCCTCGATCACGGGCAGGAAAGAATCCAGCTGTGACTTGTTGAACCTGTGAACCTCGTCTACGAACAGCACGGTTCTCCTCCTCCTCCTCGTGGTGGGGCCATTGATAATAGGGTTCTTTTTGCGTTGTTTTCTAGCTTCATCTACAACATCCCTAACGTCTTTAACACCGGCAGATACAGCAGACAGAGAGACGAACCGATAAGAAGAAGAAGAAGATATGGAGTTAACAATGGCTCGAGCGATGGAGGTCTTGCCGGTGCCGGGCGGGCCCCAGAGGATGAAGGAGGGCAAGCGACCGCAGTCGATGGCCGACCCAAGGATAGAGGATTTACCGGCCAGGAGATGATCCTGTCCTACGATTTCGCTGATGGTTTGAGGCCGCATTCGCTCAGCCAGCGGTGCTTGTTCAATTTGATGAAGATGAAGATGCTGCTTCCTCCTTTTTCTTCTGGAATCCGATTCCTCCTCCTCCGCCGCCGCCTCCGCCGCGTTCTTTAGAGGAGGAGGACTAGTAGTAGTAGTAGTAGTAGTAGGGGGTTTGTTGGTTTTTGAGGAGGAGGAGGAGGAATTGAAACGAAACAACTTACTGATTTTTGGCTGGGATGATGTTGTACTATTGTTACTAGGAGGGGTGGTTTGTTTTTGGGTGAGAATCCATTCGGTGGCACTGAGAATGGAATTGCCGGCGGTGGCGGAGAGAGCCTGAGAAGCTAACTCGTCGGAAAACCCCATGTCTAGAAGCTGCTGCTTCTTTTCCTTCTCCATTTCCCCCCTATCGTCCTTCTTCCCTACCAGACCAGAACCTCAACGGACTCCATCAACCAGAGGGCGAAATACAAACCTACCTCCTTGGGTTGGGCTGGGCTGGGCTGGGCTGACCCAACAAGTCACCAATATAACATGTTTCGTTCGTTATCTAATGTTTTTTTGTTTTCTAAGTTTTGTAATTAAACTATTTATGGTAATAACAATCATCATCATCATCATCATTTATGTTCATGTCACGGTAATGACAGTAATCATCATCCTTTATGTTTATGTTTTGTCACATTTGTACATGACGCTTAATCTTATCAAAAGGTGAGTTTCAACATATGTCACAAACATGCATAAAACATCATAGAATCCACAAATAACAATGTATCAAATCTAATGGTTTAATGTGAAAGATGATGTTCCAGGGGATGTAAGAGAGGAGGGGATAGGAGATGGAAGAGGAAAAGATCAAGAGGGAAGTAGAGACTGAGAAAAAGGAGTTGAATAGGGTTTATTGGGTGGAACTTATTAGTGGTTGATATCATATTATAGTATAATGTATCTCTCATACCCAATTTGGGTAGAGATCACGACTATAAATATTATAACAAATTAACAAGTTACAATGGAACATATATCTATCTACAAAGTACGTAATCAACAACTAATTAATATCCTTACGTTCTAATACATACCCAATACATATATCAGTTTGAACATTTTGTTCTACCTATTATGTGCGTGTAACACCTCATGTCACTACTATTATTTCACAATTCTTGGAGTTAACATCAACACCTAAAAAGAAAAATCCTTTGTTATAACTTTCTACTAGCTAGCTAAGATGACAGAAACCAATTAAAAACAAACAAGGAGCCAAAATGATCATCCTCTATTCCTCTCAACGTACACAATCTTTGCTTATAAATATTATTATTAAAGTGATGGTCGGCCGGGTGCAACATACAAAGAGAGAATGAGTCCTAATTAATTCTCAACACTACTACACCCCCCATATCATCATATATCATTATATAATATAATATATGGCTTAATTGATTAATTAATAATATTATATATGCCTAGAACTAGAACTAGAATTGGGTGGTTTCTTAATTCTATACATGAGTAAGTAGAAGGTAAAGAGAATTGAAGATTAAACGCAGGTGCCATATAGGTAGTATTTATCTGATAGCGCCTGTGGCATGCCATCTTGTAAACAATCAATGGGAGGTATGGTGAGGGTCTCCTGCACCCCATAGGCGTTCCAACAGAAGGGATCGTCCACCAGCTCCCCTTCAAAGGGCAGCAGCTCGACCTCGGACATGGTTATGTTGGTACAGGCCACCGTGTCGCTGCAGGCAAAGTGGATGGGAGGGCTACGCACGTCGTACGTCCCCTTTATGTTTCTGTAGGAGACGTCTCGGACGTAGACGGCGGAGGTCTGGTTCACGCAGTTCTTGTTTGCGCAGTAATACTGGTCTATGATGGCGCAGTTCCTCACGTTCTCCATCTGGATGTTCTCGAAAGCTATCCCCGTCACTGACCCCGCCCCGCCCTGCCATGTCTTTATCCGAACCCCGTTGTCTGAATCATGTATCATCACGTTCCTCACGCTTATGTTTGAAACACACGCCTCTGAGTTGTGCACCCCCAGGCTCCCAATGCTGCAACCAACCAACCAACCAATTCCATCCATCATTTATTTATTTATTTATTTATAATTAAATCTTCATTAATCAATCAATCATTCAATAATTAATATATATTCACACACACCTGATCCCGTGACTAGGCCCACAAGTCACACCCTCTATGTCCACATCTACGCAACCGGGTCCAATGGAAATGCAATCATCCCCTGAGCACACACACACACACACACAAGCTAGCAGCAGTTATTATTACCATCATTATTAATACGTACAGTTAGTTTTCTTTTCTTTCTTTCTTTCTTTTTTAACATTTTTTAAAAAAAAACAAACAAACATACATAGAGAAAGAGAGAATATGATCTATCTATTTATTTATTTATTTATTAGGTGATATATGTAAGTAAGTAAGTAGAGAGTTTTTACAAACCATTAGCTATCATGGAATTGTAGATGCCCACTGACTTTGTGTTTTCAATATGGATGCCGTCAGTGTTGGGGCTGAGTTTAGGAGAAGAAATGGAGACTTTATCTATGAGCACCCCCTCACACCCGTCGAATTTCACGTGGAACATTGGACTGTTTTGGATCCTCAGCCCACTCATTGCCAAATTTGAGCTCATGAAAAAGCGAATCAACTGACACACAGACAGACAAACAGACATATTTATTCATTTGCTTTTATGTATGAATAAATCGATCAGACGCTAGCTCCCTCGATCAAATTTATAATGTACTTACTGTAGGGCTGTCACATGGTCCAGGCAATGTTGACCCGTTCGGACCCTGAAATCATCACATGATCCATCATCATCCATCTCTTAATTCCCCATTTCATTCATACAATTAAAAAGAAGCAAAGGAGAGGGTTTTTAATTAATTGTTACAAGTGTACTTACCCGGTGAGGCTTGCAAGGGAGGTCCCACCAGTCTTTACCATTGCCTTCAATGGTACCGGTTCCTGTTAAACTCATATTATTAAGTTTGTAGAACACCAGCCATTGCTTGCTGCTATCTTTCTTTGGCCAGCAATCCGGTCCTGCAGGTGGTGTTAGGATCCCATCTACCTATTATTATTATTTTTTTAACATAAAATCCATCAGTCAGGCCAATAAACAAAAATTAATTACATACATACATACAAACAGCTAGCTAGCTAGGTAGCTAGGCATTTAACTAACTTACTTGAAACACAAGCCCTGGTTTGCAAGGCCCCGAGAATATTGTAGAAGTTATAACGAAGGTGCAACCCGAGGGTACTAACAGAGTAGCTGATTCCACCGCACAGGCTTCCTTCCACGCGGCCACGAAAGCAGCCGTGTCATCCGTAGCGCCATCCCCAATGGCACCATAATCCGTGACATCAAAAACACATGAGGAGGAGTCGCCACCTGTTTTGTCTGCGACCGGGTCGGAGGGGACAGTTGCCGCCCCCGGCGGGTAAGCAGGGGATTCAGGAGGAGGAGGAGCCACCTGCTTTCTTTTGCTTCTTGTGGAAATGAAATCTGGCTTCCACATTAATGCTGCTGCTGCTGCTGCTGGACAAGACTAACAACATGATGATCACAAAAATGCTAATCTTCATTTCAACTTAATTTAATCAATGCTGCTAGCTAGCTAGCTTCTCCTCCGTAACAAATGGAAATATAATATAATTTAATATATGGGAAAGAGGAGGAGATATTGGGTTAGAGGATGTGCCTGCCTCCTCCTGTGATTTATATTAACGCTAGCTACCTTCTCCAGATCTCTTGAGGTCGACAGGTGTCAACTCACGGTTGGTTTGGCTTCCTGTGGCAATTATGAAATACGTGGCTCTCTCCAATCTCTATACTTTGCACCTTTTCTTTTTCGTTTTTTTTTATTTACTTATGCTTCTACATTTTTAAATATTTTGGATAGCTTGTGTAATTTAATTTATTTTTAGTTAACAATATTAAAAGTTATTCTAAGCTATAATTTAAAATTTTTTTAACGACAATTTGGCATCGAGAGACTGGTTACTCTACATCTACTCATGTCCCGAGTCCGAACCTCACAGCGAGAGAACCCAAGAACGCACCCCATTTGCACCATCGGACGGGAAACAGGCAAGCCCGTAAATCCTCCCTTGTGACGCATGATCAAGCACAAGACTTGATATTTCATTGTCTACCGATATCTCACAAAATACGAGTTTAACCACTACATCAACTTTGTTTGATAAGCTGTACGTAATTTAGTTGATCTTTTACAATATTAATAAGTTGAGAGTAATAAGTGCGATGGTAAAATAATGCTTAAATTTTCCACTAAAAAGCTTATGGGTTCAAACCCCTATAAGATGCAAGATCTGATGGTAATTTTAGCGTTAAAAAAATAATCCAATTCTCAACAAGGGTGAAATGATTTATAGGTAATTATGATGGATGTAATTTAATATTTTAATTTATTAGTATACTTGAGATGAGATTGGAATATAGCTAGCTAGGTAGGGTAGGAGTTGGGATGATGTTTAGAATTTTATGTGAATGTAGTTAGTTTGTTTGTTATTGTGTGGAGAGGCCGGGATACTATAATCATTCATTCACACATATATTTAATGCTCTCTCTTTGCTTTTTGGTAATCCGTGAAGAAAAAGATTCAATCACAGATTGATATTGTCTCCAAGCAGGACCAACATTAAGATCGGTTTTGGACGGTTAAAAATGCAAAAAACAAGATTCGTATATATATTTTTAAAATCTGCAAACACTCATGTATATTTTTTTAACTTTAAACTTATTATATAAATATACATATATTCTTCTGTACAGCGAGCGAGTGGTTAAAGGCAGGAGCTAGAAAGAAAAGATATAATTAGCAAGGCCGGCCGGCGGGTTTGTTGATACTCGTATGTGGATTTACATGTTTGTATTGTAGCTATAAACACGTATATATATAACCCCCCACTAGCTAGCTGTATATATGTAAGTATATATGCTGGTTTATATTATTTATTTATTAGGTATATAGTACGTCGTAGTAAGTAAGTAACACATATAATGGAGGGCATGTGGGATTTTGATAGAAAAGGAAAAAAAGGAAACACACACACACGCATGACACGTATATTTTTCCATAAAGTGTTCCTCGTGACACTTTGTTGTTGTTTAGTTTATTTCCTTGTGGCTTGTGAACGCAGGGTCCAATCACGGGTGCTTCCTAAATTAATATACTATTACTAATTTACTATTACACCTACACTTGCAACAAAACCTATTCCTTCCTTCCTAAATAATTAATCTTCAACTCACTCTTACCTAATAACTAGAGATCAACCGCGCGTTGCTGCGGTTAATCGGGTATATTATGAATGAGAGATGTTAAAGTGAATATGTAGAACTAACACTTTATATCATTCTACCATTAGTATTATTTTCTCAACTTGTGTTGATACAAATGGATGGGTATTTAGAAGGTAATATATGATGAATAGTAATAAAAAGGGTTGTATCGAATGATGTGTGGGTGTAGTTTTGCTATTTGGAGTTGCAATAATTAGAATGTTGTTTTAGCGTTCAACAATTCTTATTATTTAAGAAATATATTACATAAAAAACGAAAGATGACATTCTTATGAAAGGTATAACAAAATAATTTAACGCAATAAAAAAGGCAGATCAAGCCTAAAATAAAAGGGCGTGCAAGTAAAAATGTAACAATATTACATAAAAGACGGAAGATGACATTCTTGTGAAAGGTATAACAAAATAATTTAACGCAATAAAAAATGCCGATCAAGCCTAAAATAAAAGGGCATGCAAGTAAAAATCTAACAAAATTGTGTTTAATTATTATTGGGTTGGAGGGCCGGTGGTTGTATATCCTTATGAGTTGGGTTTTATTTTTTCCTGCCACTTATTTATATTTCTCTACATCATTGCTCTATTATCCTCAATCCACGATTTATCTCTGCAATTTTCTTTCTCAATATAATCGGCGAATGTTAATTATTGCAAGATTTTTTTTGGTTTTTTGCGCAAACACAATTCTTTCTTTAAATAATATTCTCATTTAAAGTTTACTTTAATTGATGGTTTAATTTAAATGTCGGAAAAAAAGGAACAAAGACGATTCAATTATATCACACAGCTCATATGATTGAATTACATAAATACATTTTTCTTGTTAAAAACAACATGGGTTTACAACATAACGTCACTCATAATTTTCCAACATAAGTGCTAGGTATGATTTGAATTGAAGTGATTATAAATTCATTTTAATTCTATAAATTACAGCTAAACACACAACCTAAACCGAATTTGGAAAAATCCAAAATTGAATATTATAGAAGTAATGTATCAACAAAAAATTGCTATATTCGAAACCAAATAACCATTGAAAAATGTTGTTTTTTGTGTGTCAAGAAAATTAACACAAACTATTTGTGACAAAAGAAGTTTTACACTTCAACCCAACACAACCCTTTTGAGTTTTGAGCAAACATGTTTTTTAACCCATCAAGCCCTTATGACCGAACCTGTTTTGACATGCTATTATGCCTCTCCATCTTGCCAACTCTACTATTTGAGAACAAAAGTCGTTTTATCAAAACTAAGTTAGATGTGAACGTTGTATAATGTATTAGTAGAAGAAAAAAATATAAATTCACTTTAATTATATAAATTACAACTCACACACAACCTAAACCCAATTTGAAAAGAACGGTACCCGGTAAATTTTATTAATAACAAAAAAGATTTACATCTAGAAGTCAATGAGCATATCAGGATATACCCCAAGGATTAACTCACCCTCAAAATGGAAATGGCCTAACAAAATGAGATAGCAATTCCGGCTATAAACCATACTAACCATATAAAAAATTGAAATCTATGCATCAAGATCTTAAAATCACTGCAAGAAACAAACAAAAGCCACCCAAATATGAAAAAATTATAACACAAATATATAAAAAACATAATCAAACACCAAAAATAAGCCTGATGTCCCATCTTCAGCTTGAAATCATCCGGCCTGCAGTCTTCATCCAATCCTCAAACATCTTAGCCCTAAATTCAAGGCCAACCATAACCACAACCAGCCTTATCTTGAACAAGCATCCAAATCTTATCATCGAAAACATTGTAACTAATCAAAACATAAGAACAACCATCCTCATAATAGCAAAAGACATCCTAGTAGAAATAAACCAAGTTATGGAAAGAATTATTTCGATAAGCATAAGACATTCATAGCTTTCTCACCTTGGTGTTCAACCTCCAAGTCTAAGAGATGAGTATAATCAGCCCCATACTCTAGATTAGCCTAATCAGAAGTCACTCAAAAATACCATAAAAACCACCAAATGTTGTAAACAGATATAGTTCCTGCTAAACCCAATGGCCATAATATACGAAAAAAACCTCGTTATTGACTAAAGCCCATAACATAAGACATTCTTAGCTTTCTTATGTAAGCCTTGGTAGCCTATATTACATTCAACAATAAGAGTAGAATCAGCCCCTCTATTTTGACCAGCCTTTCTAAGATAAATCCAAAAGTTCCAAACCAAATAGTACTTACCCAAAACTCAGTGAATTTTCAGACATTTGGTCCACCCTAACTGCCTAAAACTATTTTTAATCATCATAACCATTCTAAAGGACCAATCACCAGGCTCCAAATGAACATAAACCATAATCTCATATAAAAAGCTCAATAACCATAGGAACAAAATGACCCAGTAACAAACAACTTACAAAAAAAAAATACCAAAGATTCAATTTTGAAATGAAAGAATAATTAAGAAAACTCACAATGATATAATAATATCCATAGCATCTTTGTGATGGACCGCTGGAACTGCATAACACCATTAAGATTATTTCAAATAAAAATAAAAAATAATTACCATTTACAAATAAATTTTATGCATTTTAGCAAGATATAAGAATAATGTCCACCAATAAACTTGCCACTCATAAGGACCATAACTACACCCAAAATTACAATACAACATACATCACAGTTTAATAAAAAAAATATATATATATATGAATGCAGCTAAAGTGTGAACCTTCTGTAACAGAGAAGTATTCCAAATATATGAATCCACCAATTGTAAAATACTTAATTTGATTTCATGCAATACAAACAATTATGGAAGAACCGACAAAGAGCTTTACTTCTTGAAAGTTGGAGTCAAGAACCTCCAAATTCTACCTAACCGTCTTCCTAGTTTAGGTTCCTAGACAAAAAGAAGGCACCACTGACCAAATAATTAACAAATATATGCCTCAATTGTAAATAAATTAATTATTGCACTTACTGTAGATTTTACTGCGGTGGGATGAGGTTTATGAGCTCCATTTGGGTTCATAACAGTTTTCTGTGATTCTGTTTCTAGTGAAGGAAAAAGTGGGGTGTCAGGGGGAGTCAAAAGCCTGAAAAGTTACAACAAATATAAGGTTAAAAGGTTAAAAAAAAGTAGGATCACAGAACAAACAAATATAAGGACAGTATTTACCAATCATAATCATTCTTATCGTTTTCAGAATTGAGGAATTCATCAGCACCAGTTTTCCGAACAGTTGTTACGGAAGGCATACTGAAAACTGGATAACTTTCTGTTCTTGATCCTGCTAAATCGAATTATGATGAAATCTAGATACGGTTTTAGGAATATAAATTATAAAACATTGAAATCGGAATTAATGAAATAATGAAATATACCGAGAGATGAATCGAATTCCGACTATGCGGTTTGCAGAAGAAGATCATGCCGTTCTTTTTCTCGTTTTTTCATTTCCAGAAATAGCCCTGGTTCCTCTTCTTTCTCTCTTAACGCTGAGTTCCGAAAACTCCCCGTCATTTGCTGCTGCCTTGCTTCACCGGCGCCGGCATTTCTTTTTCCGGCGCCTGGAAACTCCGATTCATCGTCACAATCGATATAGTTCAGGATTTGTGTACACCATCATAGACAAATTACACAGAAATTCACAGCCCTAGATCTGACAATCGAACTACAATGCTTCTGATGAGTATGTCCGGATTGGAAACAACCTTTCACAACTGCGTCTGAAATATAATCAAACTTTTGCCCTATGTGAATGTAATATCAGAGATCGCAAATGAAGAATAATAACATTAAAGATAAAACCAACCAAATCCGAACTCGATGTGCATACCTCAAAGAAGGAGAAGAACAAACAATCTTCTGGGGGAGCAATCGAAGTCCAAGGATTCTTCCAGAGCCAACCAAAAGACGAAAGAGAAGAAGATGGGATTCAGAGGTATCTTACTAACGAATGATCATAAATAATCATCTCTAATCCACCGGTAAAACGCACACACATAAGCTAGTTAGGGTACCTCGAATCAGAAAAAAAAACAACAAAACAAATATGACACGAACCTGATAATGAACGACCTCTCTACTTTCATCAGATCATCGTTCGATTCGGGCTTCAATCGAAACCCTAGAATGAAATTGCGAGAGAGAGGCAGTGGTGGTGGGTGGTGGGCAGAGTACAACAGATGTATGGTGTCTTGTCTCCTTGAACTGCTAAAGCATGGGTGGGGTGAGATGATGTGAGGTTAAGAGAGAGAGAGAGAGCAAGGTTCTGTCAGTGCATCGATGATGGGGTGTACACAATGCAAAGAAAAACCAACATGTATATGACGTATCAGAAACTTGTACTTAATGCATCCTAAGCTTGTAAGGGCGAAATCATAGGTTGAAGTTTACCATTGTATATATATACAACTAGTCTTTGATACCCGTGCATCGCACGGCTAGATTTTAACAATCTTTTTCTAATAAAAATAAATATACTTCAAGCTTGAATACTAAATACACAAACTTTTTTTACTAAATACTAATAAGATAAATAACACATTGTTCATTCAAAGTTCCACGACTTTATGATTTAAAAAGACAACAATGATGATTAATTATATATATTACATTAGCAATTGAAAGGCATAATAGTTCTTTAAGTTCTTTTATTTTGGCCATAACATTTTCTCACTTTTATACTTTTGGTCCATGTCTTTTTCTTTTTCTTTTTCTTTTTTATACATTGGGCACTATTACTTTTTAATTTAATACTTTGACCACATGACTTTTAGAGTTTTACGTTTTATGCCCCTTAGTTTTTATACTTTCGTTTTTTAAATACTTTTTATAGTTTTATACTTTGATCATGAAACTTTTAGACTTTTACGTTTTAAACCCTTAACTTTTGTACTTCTGTTTTTAGTATACTTTTAGAATTTTCGATTTTGGCCATGACTTTTTTATAGTTTTATACTTTGACCACAAAACTTTTAGAGTTTTACGTTTTATGTCCCTTTGCTTTTCTACTTTCCTTTTTAGTATTCTTTTTACAGTTTAATATTTTGACCACGAAACTTTTAAACTTTTACGTTATATACCTCTTAACTTTTCTACTTTTGCTTTTAGTATACTTTTTAGAGTTTTCGACTTTGGCCACTATTTTTTATTATTTAATACTTTGACCACATTAAAATGTCTATTACATAAACTGACGGGTAAATGGGTGGCCCGCCGCGAAACGTTTTATACTCCTTAACTTTTATAATTTCTTTTGTTATTATATTTTTAGAGTTTTCGACTTTAGCCACGACTTCTTTATAGTTTTATACTTTAACCACACTAAAATATTTTTGACTTAAACTGACTGGTAGGTAAATGGGTGACCAGTCACGAAGCAAAGACGGGTCACCAATTTGTTTGTAACATTGTACTTAATATTAGGAATGTTGGGGAACAATTCCTTTCCAATTCCCCTCATTGACATATTTTATCATGTATTTTAGAAGGGGCCATGTACTTTCCAAGTCCACTTTTTTACCAGTCAACTATTTAACTAAAAAAAATAAATTCTTACTCAAATCCATACCATTCCAAATATAATTCAGTTCACTTCTTAAAATTCTATCCATAATTTTGTTCTTCCCCCCAAAAAAAAAATATCCCAACTCCCAAATTTGCCCCCAAATGTACTTCTGTTGATCAACATCCACTAATTTCGTAAGTATCCAAGGTCCCATGTACACCATTCCAACAATATTCCTTCCATTACCCCTCACCATTTGGACCCGCTGATTCCAACCATTAACATGTTGCCTATTCAAGTCATCCCCCATTAAACTATACTGCAGTCCTTTACTATTTATGTGAATAGCATCCCAACTCTCAAATTTAATTAGATAGCACTGGACAGATCCTTCCCATACTACATAAACAGATAATACAATATGTTTCAGGAAACTAATGTAGAATGAAATACCAAAAAAACATATGAAACAAATAAACTAATAGAATTTGAATTTAAGAGTTTTAAAACATTTCAATATGTGCAGATGTAAAAAAACAAAACATTCCTTTTAACATATGCTTCGAAGTCTCCCTGTATGAACCTTACATAAGCAAAAATAACTACCCTTAATTGAATGAGAGGTAAAAAAAAGTATATAGCAACATGTAGAACAAAAGTTATAGAGAAAAAGTCATCAACATGTGGGTCAACAACCTGACGTGCACGTTTTCACCTAAACAAAATTTGACTCGTTACAACACAGGAAACAGTTTTGACCCATTACACAACCCAAGCATCTATTTTTATAAAAAGTACTTTTTTGATTTAGTTGGTTGTGACTTTGTTGCATCTCAAAAGGGCCGGTCCAGAAGTTAACTATAAATATCTTTACATATGCTCAAATCATGTTTGCAATATGCTCAAATCAAAGTCTCATGTGTCTCCATTTAATGTTTATAAAGTTAAATAAATTGAAAGGAATATTGAAATCTTACCTCCATTTGAAAGTTTATAAATTTAACTAAATTCACAACCATTTACAGAAATCAATTAATATCATAACTAAAGCAAACATAAATGGAAAAAAAAAAGTAGATATAAAATAAGTTTAGAGAAGCGAAACATGTTTGAACGAATTGCACAGTTGCACAAAAAGTTTTTTTTGACAAAACAAAATATCATTATTTTATTAATCATATTATGATGATGAAGATGAATCACTCAAACGTTTTGGAGATTTAAATGAACACTGTTTGACAACCAACATGAAGCAATAAAAAGGATGATTATATTATACCAGCTTTAAGATTCAAAAAACAATACGAACATCAGGTAGGATAAATAACGTACCATATATAGACATAGCATCTCTGAAAATGCATTCTTAATAGCTGCAATAACACATAAGAAAACAATAGTAAGGTACGAAGAATCCTTTTACAAAGCATCACACAAAGAGAACGTATTTTTAATATGAAATATGTATCTTAAACTAAGTAAAGTACGCATAAACAACTGGTGTTACTTGACTTATAATAAAGTGACCATATATATAAAACAAATACATTTCTATTTTTTTCATTCCGTTTTCCTCAGTGTCGTTACCGTATCACAAACACACTTGGATTTATATTTTCAGTTATTTCAATCCTGTAATAAATTCTACTTCTATATGACATAGATCAAACTCTATGTTTCCAATGACTTAAATAGTATCATTATTTAAAAACCATTATTTGTTCTGTCATTTATATTTAATCTTAGTGATCAATCAATAATAATAATAACTAACATACCTCATGAACCATAAACTCTGTAAGAGTAACTAATGTTCCACTTGGTCCATCTCATACCACACATTGTAATGACATAACATTTGGATGGTGAAGGTATGATATGTTATGTCCTCATTTTTCTGGAATATTGAGCTTTTCGCCAAAACTCATTTTTCTGGAATCAATCATAAACATAAAATTAAATATCTCAAGGGAGAAAATAATTGCATAGATTAATGAAAGAAAAACATATGAGGCTAACTAACAAATCTCCTTTGCCTCAGTTGATCTTATTCGGTCAATCCTTCATTTTTAATGGTAAATTGTCCAAAATGTATCAGAACCAAGCTCCCTTAATTCTTCAAGATATTCATTTCTAATGATCTGCAACAACCAATAGGATATAAATGCATAATGACCTATAGTTTTTTTTTTCAATCGGATCTAGTTTTGATCAAGAGAAAGTGTGATTACAGATTATAACTTTTAACCCCAATAGGATATAAAAGCATAATGACCTATACTTTTAACCTCAATTGTTTAATACCGGTCGGATTGGCAGGCCCACAAAGTTGTATTCTACAACGGGTGTTTTAACAGTCTTTCCTCTTCTATGCTCTTCTATGATTAAATTGGCAAGCTTTTCCATACCTGCAGCCCGCAGATGATGTGTGATACTGCAATAACCACAATTCCGCTTTGTAATAAGGTGCAAGAGCATAAAGAGACCAATTAGGTAGAAAAGAGGTTGATGATTTCAGACAGAAAATCTCAAATCGGTATTACGAAAAGTTTCGTAGATGATGATCGATGCTTTGATAGTAAAGATCGTTACCTTCCTTTGATGTTACGGGCTTGACCTAGATCACGGCGAGATCTTTCAGGCTTGAATCGAATAGACAGGGGAGGTGGATGGAGATTCTTCGAACCGGCAGGGGAGAAAGAAAAGAGTGATTGTGAATTTGGGGTTATGACGGCTGTTGTAGGGTTTGATATACAGCTCCTTAATCGTCGACCGAGATGCATGTCGGGTCGGGTTTTCAAACCATTTATACCCGCGCGTCACATAAGAGATCCGCATATATTTTAGTGTGTGGTGATTTAGGCGGGAATTTGATGTTGAGGATGGCTGTGGTGATGCCACCTCAGCATTCATCTTTTCTTTTATATAGTATATAGATATAGATATAGATAGATAGATAGATAGATATAGATACTGTCATAATGTACATTTTTCACAAACAAAAAAATTAATATAATAATAATTTATATAAATTAAAACCATAAAAGTTAATCAGTAATAATTTTAATATCAATAATCAAGAAAGACAAGTTTGGGTTCGTTTGATCAAGCGTCTAAGGTTGTGTGTAATCATAAAGCCCCACCATGGGGCATTACGCGACACGTGTCGCTCACATGGCTAAGGGGGTTATGTTAATTTGGGTGTGTAGTCATAAAGCCCATTCCATGTATATATATAGTATAAGATGGATTTAAAAAGAAAAAAAAAGAAAATAGCTTGGTCATGGGGCGCCATGCCCATCACGCCGGAGGACGAAAATGGGCAACATAGCGCCCTGGGGGTGCCTAGGGGCACTGTGAGGGGCGTTATGCTGATGGATTTTAGGCTATAACGCTCGATTACACACAGCCTAAGTAAGTGCTAATGCACATAATGGAAGGCCCCAGTCACAAGCCTCACAATCCTCTAATACCTCTTTAAAGACTTACAACCCCAAAGAATGTTGGGTAAAGTAGAATAAATGATGACTTTAAATAAGGGGTTAAAATGATGTGTGAAACATATATATTTTGGAGCTTTGACAACATTAAAAAAATGGCTAGATTTTTTCTCCATCGTTAATAAGCAGTTCTTAACTGCTTCAAAATAACCAGTATGGTCTCTAACCGGATTTTTTTTTTTAAATATCCAAAACGCCAATTCTTATCGATTACAAACTGGTTTTCTTGATACCGGTTAAGTGATTAAATTGAAGATTAGACTACAAGCAGTGGTAATCGATTGAGGTGTTTTGGTGGGCCATATAAATTAAAAAAAAGGTCCACTGAAATCAGCGATCAGCTCTTTGGAACGAACGAGATCGCCATCTCATTTCACAAGTTTAACTTTACACGTGGCATAGTCTTATAAGTAGAATATTAATTTTCTCTTATAAGTAGAATATTAATTTTCTTTTCTCTTTTTGTTTGATACTAATTCATTTAATGTATAATGTCTTATTTCTGAACTAACTTCTAATATTAAACTTTTTTTAAAAGATATAAACACAAATTCTTGTTTAGTTTTTTTTTTTGCGAACATCCCGGTATAAAATTGTTAAAGCGATGATCTTTAAAAGAACGTGTTTGTAATATAAAATAAATATATAAAAATTAATCGTTTATCTTATCTATCATATGTCACTATACAAAAAGTTTGTTAGATTTTGGCAGGCCTCTTACCATCGTCGACGGTGACGACACGTGGTTTCATGTTTTCCATCGCAGCTCTGCTCTCAACTCTTGATACCGCCCTCCATGCTTCTAGTTTTTCACGATCCTCTCGTAAGTAATCTAATCTAACTTACTATACTATATTATCTCGCTGAGTGTCTCGATTTATGTTTTAAGATTCATACGTGTTTAAAAATCCCGCAGTTTGGGTTTGTTACATTCTAGGGTTTTTAACTTTTAATGGTGTTTGAATTTCAAGGTAATCTTGTGAAGTTATCTTTGTTTCTCAAGTTATATATAATTTTTTATTTGATATTACAAGAGTTTTTTTTCTTGATTTTATTTCCTGTGCTGATTACATGTTAATCCTCTTGGTTTGGTAAAAATTATTTGTGTAAAGCTTGATAAATAAATTTATTAAACTGTAATTTACCCAAGAATTGTTTAGATAACTCTTTAAAAATGGATTTATTAAATTGGTAATTTTACATATGTAACATGCTACATCTCGTTATATATCTAAATTTACATATGTAAATGTACCTATGTAATGTTTTACGACTATTAACCGATGAACTCGTTTTTTTGTAGGTCAAAATATTTTCTTTGTCAAAGATGAAGATGATTATCAAGAACGTAAGCATTATTAGGTTTTATGTAATGTTATACGTGTGTTACATGTTTTTTTATTCATGATACGTATGTAAATTTACACATGTGTTACATATGTAAATTGACTAGGCAGTCATCTATTTAGTTATCTAAATTAGACTATCATGATTGTATCTTGTATAAAAAAAATATAATACATTTTTGAACTATATAAATTAGATTTCCATGATTTTGTTTGATAACTAGATGTTGCGAGGCGCGCGTTGCGGCGCCGCCATTTGATGGTGTCGTGATCATGTTGTTGGTTCGACATGTAAAGTGTCGCGGGTATATACACCTTTAATTTAAAGTCCAGGACCTTGAAAATTGATGTTCTGTGAGAGGATTCAGCAATTCAAATCACTCTACATACCTATGTTTTAGACTTTAGCATGCACCATATAAGAAAATAAGATAACATAGCACACATAAATTGAGTTGTGATCAGATGAAAAGAATGAAGTATGTAGAGAGTTGATGTTGTTTAAAGCAGCATTGAGATGACAAAGACATACACACACTTACAATTATCCAGACAAAGACATTACAGATATGATGTTTGCGGAGACATTGGCATTGCGTGATCTCGTCTTTCTCGCCGAATCAGCAAAATCAGAAGATATATAGGATAAATATATGGTACTGGGGAGCTGCAATCATATAAATACATCCGTTGTTTGTTGACTATAAAAGTCAAATATGACCACTTTGAAGCATATATTGTAACAAAGATTCCTTTGTTAAATGGACATACAATACATCAGTTGTTGGTTGACTATAAAAGTCGGATATGACCACTAAAGATTCCTTTGTTAAATGGGCATACAAATTATCTTTTGTACACCATTCTTGTGAATAACTAAGTTAATTATCATCCATTTCCTCCGAAGGTCATAAAAATGATGGTCATTTCAAATCCAAATGTGATCATTTTGACCTTCAGCAAGTAGTTTTTGAATAGTTGCATTAGAATTAAAACTCGCAAAGTTTACCTGACCCCACAGGGTAAGCTGAAGGATAGTGCCAACAACAGATCTCCAAGGTAATTGCAGTCCCTTGCCACCCCTCTTCAAATATAAAGAAAAATAACATGACTGTTATTTTGAAAAAGCCAAAATGTGGCTAGTGGACAGACTTAGGTTTTAATTAATTAGTTGCAAAAATTACCATTTTCCACGAATTCACTTAGTTTGACACCTCACTTGCCTTAGCTATAGGTTAATTAGATATTTGAGCAGACACGACACTCCGTTATCAGTATGTATATTATATGTTCAATGTGTTGATGGTGGTTAGATAGTTGAACATTACTTTAAGGCAGTGGTGGACCCAAGGCTTGCCCTACAAAATTAATTTCTAGTTCTTGAAAAATGACCCAACACCAATGAACCCAACAATATTAGGGCATGTTTGGGTAAGCATTTGAAATTGACTTATTGGCTTTTGGAAAAGTCAATAAGTTAAAAAATTTGTTTGGGTATTGCAAAAGTAGTTTTTAAAATGACTTTTGAGAAAGTTGTTTTCTTCAATACCTCAAAAGCCAAGAATTCCTGGTTTTTCAAAACAACTTTTAACTTTTGCTCTGGTAAATTACATTTGTACCCTCCAAAAAGTAGTAAAATGGCTAGATATATATAGGATGTCCTTTTTTGCCATTTTACATAAAAAAAGCTAAGCCAAACATTTTTAAAAAACAACTTATTAACTTATTAATTTTTCTAACTACAAAAGCTTATCCAAACATTTGTTTTTTAAAACTACTTTTGAAAAAGCCAAAAGTCAATAAGTTACTTTTGATAAAATGTGCTTTTGCACTCAAAAAGCTTATCCAAACATACCCTTAACATTCTTTTAACCCAATTACCCAAACCCAATAACTATCACCCAATTAATAAAAAAAATACCTAAACCTAAATATGTAATTTTTATTAAAATAAGTTCAAAAAACATTATGAAAGAAATATAAAAGGTCAATGAATTCTCATCTCATAACCCACTATCAATTGTAATTACTTCCCTCTTTGGCAATTCCATAATTCTCGACTAGCGACCGATTTTTCTGCTTTGGTTATTTCCAACCGCCCGATTCCATAATTCCAGTGGACATTTCTGCTTTGGTTATTTCCAATCGGCGTCCGACCTTTCTGTTTTTGGCGACTAGCGTCCGACCTTTCCGCACTCCAACCTCCTTCTGACAACGACAATTTTTGCTTTCGGTGAGTCATCGTATCTCTCTCTTGAATCTTTATTTTGGAACTTGAGATTTGAGAACATGATTTATTTTGTGAAGTGTTTGAGAATCCATTGAACTCATCTAACTTTTTTTTTCTTCATATTTTATGCATTTTCATATATTAAGTTATTTTTTTTAATCATGTAACATGACCCGACCCTAACCGAACTGAACCGGTCTAATTTTTTTTGTATACAGGGGTAGACAACCGAACCCAACAAATTTTCGAACCCCATAAAAAAAATCCTAGATTCGTCACTCATTTAATGTGAAGATGGTTGTAGTAAACGTGTGTAGAGAGAGTTTGATGGTAGACATTCAACAAAATTTGAAAGCAAAATCTACGAAGTCTACAATTATTTCATTCCAATTGAATAAGACATTTTATGTAATTATGTTTTCAACTATTTTATTGTTTTCATACTTTATGGCTTTATCATTATTCATTATCCTCATTGTTACAACATTTAAAAAGTTGATTTGTTAGGGCATGTAAACTAACACTATCATGATGTTTCTCGACTTTCATCTTATATGCATTACTTTAGCCACCATATAGATGACTAAGGAAAAATCTTCTACACCATATGAAATGATTGACCACAACCAACCACTATTATAACTAGTGATGCAAACGGGTGCGGGTAACAGCGGGGACTTTATTACCCGTACCCGTACCCGAACTAAATCCCTATACCCATCCCCGCCCCCGCCCCGCATAATACCCGACGGGTACGGGTAAAAAAAACCCGGCGGATACGGGGAACCCGATGGGTACCCATTTAAGAAAAAAAAGTCCATTTTTTATCGAATATATACATATGAATATATGATTGAAAAAAATGCAATACTATAATTTTATTGGAATATTCGATATCCTTTTTCATTCTTGCAATACTATAATTTTGTATGAATATATGTTTGAACAAAGCATGTACCCAATCCTTTTAAACCAAATCAAACCTAGATAAAAGATTAAAAGTCATCTTCCAATCTTCGAAATTTTGTGGAGGCTTTGAAAGGCTGCACTCTGTTGTTTGAATGTTTGACAGTAGTTAGGGTTGGGGAGTGAATTTGGTGTCTCTTTAGTGGTATTAACGTATTAACGTATTATCTCAAAAAAGTAAATACAAAGAAATGTAACAGTGAATAATCGAAGATGTGAAGTTGTGAACAAGCCCATATATATAAAGTCTAGAAATTAATAAATTATATATATTCGGGTTTTAAACGGGGCGGGTAGTGCCATACCCGTACCCGACCCGTCCCCGCTTCGGGTTTTAAAACTAATACCCGTCCCCGCCCCATTACCCGTTAGGACGGGTAATACCCGCCCCATTCGGGTCGGGTACCCGCGGGTACCCACTTTCATGGGTAAAATATGCATCCCTAATTATAACCTTATTTCAACCAACAGAAATTATGAATCATTTATATCATTTTATGAATCATTTATCTATATATAGAAACCGGATCATTTATCTACCACATAACAATATGAAAACCTTTTTTCGTATCATGTCAATTTGCATAAAAGATATGAGATACGATAGTTGTCATGTTCAGTTGTGAAGTTTGATAAATTTTTTTGTAAGAGCGATAAGTCATAAGGTGATAATCTAAAGGAGCGGTTCTTAATATATATATATATATTTTAAAAAAAATATAAAAATTAGTACTACCGGACGAAAGACGGTCACCCCGGGAGCCCAACTAAGCTACACCCCTGGTCATGTTACTAGTCGTCCTAAAAAGAAAGAAAAAGTAACCTAGACTTAAGTAGTAAGTTACCCTTTTCACTTGCAAACAGCTCAGCTCACCCGAATAATCCGAAGCGGTCGGTTGCGTCCATTTTCCAAATCATCGCACCGCCACCCACGACCCCCCTTTGATTTTCTCTCCTCTTCTTCCTCTCTCTCTCTCTCTCTCACACACACACACATACAACTTTCCTTCTGAAAACATACATACCCGCCGATAGATAGATAGATAGATATTCCACCAATTTGTTTTTGTCCGAATTCCTGATCAGTATCAGCGACTGCATCAAACTTTTGGTTCACTAGTACTAAAGCGCTGTCCATGGAGATCCGGTTCACAATCGATTAAATCCGTGCCCTAGGCAGGCTGTTCGTCATGTTTGAAGCACACGTAAGAATTCCTCTAAATTTACAGTATCTGTGCATTCATTTAGGTCTATGCAAATTTAGACTCATAATATCTGCTCCAGTCACTTCTAAGCAACTGCTACACTTTGACTTTGGATGTCATATTTGTAGCTTCAAGTTTCATATTTGATTTTAGACTTTATTGATATATTACTAGACTAGACTAGACTAGATGCGCTGAACATTATAACTACTATACACGAGTGCTGCTAGTTTGTAAGATAACTCAAATCGTGCTTCTGGTTATTATTATAACTAACTTTAGAGGTATGAAATAAGAACGCTTACTATGTTTATTATTGCATATGGATGGCATATATTCTCCTCTAACAAGGCTATATTTATTCAGTGTTAGAAGAGGAACACCAATGTTGCTAAGAATCCTTACACTTGCCCTTGATTGTAGGAGTGGGCTTACTTATGGGTGCACTTTGCCTTAACACCTTGTACGATGTAGTTATGTGTTTACCACCCGTTGCTTCTTTGTATCTTGAAAAGCAATTCACCACAAATCCGTATCACACCGTCTAGTCTATCTTCAAGGATATTATCTTTAAGGATAAAGAGTACCCGTCTTGAAGCAATAAGTTGTATCTTACAACAACCTCGTTTTAAACCCGAGGTTCAACACTATGGCTTTCTTCAATGCCTATATGCTGGTTTCTTTTCTTACTGTTCTTAGGTTCATTGTCGAGAAAAATGATTCCACTAAACCTATGGGTGGGAGGTGCTTTTATATTACAACACATGCATTATGTATCTATTCTAAAGATAAACATGTAAATAGAATGGTTAAAGAGATCATCAGGAAATGGTATATATAGTTTGGAAAGTGAATAAATCAAGGAAAAAAAACCATGGTGCCACTCCCAATCCTTAAAAAATGGGAAGGAAAGCTCCAATGGTCGTGAGGACGTCTAGACAACAATTGCAACTTGTTTCCAATGAGGCTAGACCAAAATATCATTTGATTATTTTCCGGTCATAAAAAATATGGTATGTTTAGAATGAAGATTACTTATAGGTTCAAAAATAATAAAGAAACGTCAAAACTGAAGAATAATGAGAGTTGGATAATAGATGATGAATAAATAGCGCGAGGACAAATATCCTAAAGTTATTTTACACATATAAAAGTGACAAAAGAGAGATGCACCAAGAAATAGGTATGAAGATAAATAAAGAAGCATGAGTCTAGAAAGCAATGTAGACAATATATGTGTGTTTCATGTTTGTATGGAATGATGATGATTGTGAATAGAGGAGGAATAGACAATAGTCTTCTTAAAGGTTAATAAGCAACATGTTTCTTCAAGTTGCTTTATAAACATGATTATTTTTGTACTCTCAAATTTTGTCATGGTCACACATTTAAGAGCACTTTCGATTGTAGTTGGATGTAAGGAAGCATGGCTAGATATGCTATCTTATGGGTATATTTCCACATGGCAGAGTTCATATTAAGAATGTGTGAAGATTGATGGCCAGGCTTCTCATAGGCTAAGATTTGGAAGATGAGTTGAAACATTTACTCAATGTGTTCCATGACTATAAGGTCTTTCTTAGGAAGGTGTTAGGTGGCTATTTTAGTGGCTTCATGTATAGATTCACATGCCAGTTATGCAAAATGAGATTTCTGAGGTGGATGAGTGGTCACTCTCAGAAGGATTAAGTTGGAAGTTATATTACACAAAGAAGGATGGAGCGGTTCCTTCTAAGCTAATGTTAAGGTGATGCCTTATAGCTGGTTTGCTTGTCTCTAGTTTAGGAGTTCTTCTAAACATTTAAAACGGAAGATTTCTAGCGAAAGGATAAATAGGGACATACTAAGTACAACAAAACATAGAATCAATAAACAATTAGAGTAAATGAATCAATTGACTTAAACATTTTTGTCTTGCTCTTATGCATATCTTAATGCATATATATGAATGATGTGGTGTCGATGCAAGTGGTGATGTGTCATGGGTAAGTTGATGAGGGAGAGATGATGTGTATGTGTTTATATGTAAAGTGTGGTCTCACTTTTTTTCATCTATCTCGTGTATATGCATATATTTTAGTCTTGCATAAGCTTATAACTATAACATCCTACACCTCATATCGACCAAGAGTGCTCGCTCTCCCACTAAGTGCTTATGGTTGTGTTTTCAGTTATTAGGGTGGAGACTTCTTAAAAGGTCACCCATTATGAATTATTTTTCCCACCTAAGCATGCCAACTTAAGTAGAGACTTTCCTTATCGTCAACCAATGCTTCCAGGACATGTTGATGGTATTTGAAGCTTGGTATTCCTTTTATCAAATGTACTACTCCTGTTCACCTTATTCAAATCCCACATTGTTCGTCTAGGAGATGGATACTTGGACATAAGGAGTTGGGCTCATTGATCTCCCAGGGGCATTAATTCTTAGTGTGTAGGCTTAACAAGGATATAAGCTAATAGTGGGGGAATTTGTGGCATCTTGTAAAAAATTGATAGTGAGAAATGTGTGTTCTTTGTAAGCCTATAAGTTGTGGGTTACTAATAACTTCCACCTTGTTTTTAAATTGATGTAAGAGGTTTTCGAGTTAGCATGGTACTACAGGCTTGAGGCTTCACGATATATCATATATGTATGTAGACACGCATGTATGTATAATCCTATCATATTATTACATGGAGGAAATAGACTACTAATGGAACCTGCCTCACAATAGGTAAGAAGTAAAAAGAAAATCAAAGCATGACCCATAAGAAAATAGATGGCATGCCTGTTTAAACTATAACGAGACCATATAGTTTTAAATGAAGGGATTATTAGAATTGTTGCTTGTAAGTTTGTCTAATGCCACTCTTTCATGATTGGCTAGCATATAAGAAGTTGTTTACCAACTTGAAGGCGGACAAGTTGTATTGTTAGCAACCACTTATCTTTAGTTTTAATATTTGTAGTGTTAGTATGGTTTGTTGATTCTTTTGTGTTGTTATCGACATCTAGTGATATGAGGATACCTTTTTTTTCCAGTTTATTTCAGTGTTTACTCTCTTCTTATAATCATCTGTACGGGTTCTTCTTATGTTCATCAATATATGCCGTGAGACCTATTAGTCAACGTTTGTTCTTAAGTGGATTATGGAAGTTAATGTTGATTTTATTTATGCTTTTAGGTACTGCATTTGCTTCGAAGATACCTAGGTGAATATGTCCATGGGCTTTCGTCAGAGGCTCTAAGAATCAGCGTGTGGAAAGGTTGGGCGACTATTTTTCTTTATGTCTATCTTTATTTATAGTATCTTTGTTCAATTTTTCTAATTTAAAAAAAAACTATCAAGTTCATGTTGTGAAGTTTTAGTTACAATGCTTACTTACATATCACATTTTATTTCTTAAGTATCATAAACAAATGTAAAATGATGTATAAGAGTTTCGACATTATATGTACTAAAAATCGTCGGTCATTATTTTCTTGTATTGTGGCCTTAAGGTCGAGTTCAAACATGTTTGTGATTTGACATATCGTTGATGATCTATAAGAACATATGATGAAGTAATAAAATTTTGTTTGAAATTTTAATGCTTGTGTTGATTTTACGTGCATTGAATTTTTTTTGCTTAGTTGGTGTGGTGTGTATATGGCCATGGCTGATTTGTCTGTGATTGTGTTCTAATAGCCATTGTATGTGCAGGTGATGTGGTACTAAAAGACTTGAAACTGAAGGCAGAGGCACTCAATTCTTTAAAACTTCCCTTCACCGTAAAAGCTGGTTTTGTTGGTAGTATAACATTAAAGGTACTCCTGTAGACTTTAGTTGGTGCCAAAGGGACTTTTGCTTATTTTCACCTTGAACTTTGTTTTTCTACATTTTGTTGATGATTTCTTTGATGTGAGTGTGTCTTTGTTCTTACTGACTGCACATCATCACTATTAGAGATAAATATTTCAGTTTGCATTGCTTTGACATGAAAACAGGTTCCTTGGAAAGGCCTTGGGAAAGAGCCTGTGATAGTTCTTATAGATCGTGTGTTCATTCTTGCTCATCCTGCTTCCGATGGAAGCTCTCTTACGGTAAGAATAAATAGGTTTCTTATTATTGCACGTTTTACTTATTCGTTTAAAATTGATCTCGGTTGACTACTTAAGAATATATTTCTGTATTTCGCAGCCTGAGGAGCGTGAAAAGATTTTTGAAGCAAAACTTCAACAGATTGAGGTGATATACAGCTTTTATTCCTTCAGATTGCTTTCGTTTAATCTGTCTCTAGTTAACTTCCATGACTTAAATTCCTATGCTTTTTTCTTGTGAACTCTGAGCACGTTTTAATAGATTTTCTTACATAATAACCTGTGTTGCAGGAAGCTGAGTCAGCAACCCTTGATGCAATATCAAAATCAAAGCTCGGAAACGTATGTGAATAAGTTTTACTTGTGTCAGTGCATAATTATTTTTGTTGCTTAATAGCAAGCCTCTTTACATTGGTAGCTTGACTAAGTTCTTTCACACCCTTCTATCTCTCTCAGTTTTCTTATAGAACACCAAATAGAAAATACAAAAAAGTTATCACCATACACTGAGTGCTGGCGTTGCTTCCATTGTTGTCTTCTGAGACTGCTCTCTCTTTCATTTTCAGTCGGCTGCAGGAAATTCATGGTTGGGTTCTTTGATCGGCACAATTATAGGAAATCTGAAGATCTCGATTGGAAATGTCCATATCAGATATGAGGATTCTATTAGGTTGGTCTACATCCATATGTTGGAGTCACATTTCATCCCTAATTTAATGAAACTTTTTGTTTCTGTCACATGTTTGTGTACCCCTTGATCAGCAATCCAGGACATCCTTTTGCTGTTGGTGTTACTCTGGCAAAGCTTGCCGCTTTTACGGTGGACGAGAAGGGCGATGAAACATTTGATACCAGTGGTGCTCTAGATAAATTGCGAAAGGTCAGTTCCTGTCTGCCTTTTTTTTTTAATACTGCTCTCACTTGAGCATGATTGTAACTTGGAGCTTGCTAGTTTGTTGGTTGAGGTATTTACTAGCTTGGTTTGAGGTGATGCGCTTATTTGCAGATATTTCATACAAGATGAGCACCGGATGCTCTCAACTCTTTATTAATCTCGTCTAAACTTCAGGCATATTTTAGTACTGTTGGTCATTTCTGTTGCTTTACCAGTTTTAGCTCTTTGGAAGTTATTATTTTGCTGATTTTGAAACGATAGCCAAGTAGGTGATGTACGAGTATGACCTTGTCAAGTTTTTGTTATTTTCAAGAAAGAAAGGGTTATATATTTGCTGTATGAGCTTCTTACCTCTACTTCCGTAGATTTCATCTTCCTACCTGGATCAAGTATAGCATCAATAGAAGCTGTTATTGTTGGTTGGATATGCACTTGGTAGTATCTACCAAATTCATTTAATTACTTTGAAGCTTATATATGTCAATGCAACAATCGAGTGAAAGTGAACTCGTAGTCATTTACTATCTGGAACCATGCATTAATGAACTAAGAAGCATAATCTGCTTAGGTATCTTCAGTTGGCTACTCCTTATGGCAATTGACTCTCCTTTCAATTTTATTGAAGTTTCACTTCATGTATCCTTTTGTACAGTTTAGTGATGCAAAGCTAGAACTTAAGGAAATGTTCTTGTGTTGCCAAGTACAGAGTTATAGAAGGCGTAAGGCGCACTCAAGGCACAAAGGCCTCACCTGTCGCCTAGGCGCAAGGCGCAAAAAAGGGGCACGCCCAAGACAAAAAAGGCGTGTATTAGAAAAGATAAAAAATATATAAAATAGGCATAGAAAAATAAAATTATATAAGGCCTAACAAAAAAAAAAACAAACTCTATAATTTAATAATAAACAATTTTAAAATTTGAAAATTTAATAACTATTAAACTTTGTACTTTACTCTGCACCTTATTTACTGTTTCTGTCTACTTTTTTATACTTCCTATGATCCAATCACCTTTTACAGACTCTGTTTCTATCACCTTTTACACACACTCGGCTCTCCTCCCTCCTTCTGTCTTCTAATCCATATCGTCTACACGTGCACACTACATTTACTATTCATATCAGCAAGTTTTTAGAATACACACAGAAGCAGCAACCGCTGCAAAGAAGGAAGAAATAAAAAAAGGCAGAGACTCGCCGGAATCTCCTATTTTGGCAGGAATTTGCAGATTATGGCCAGAACCCCTCGCTGGAGTGCCCAAACGTACACAAGCCGGTTTCTTTGTGCCTTGCCTTGCCTAAGCACCTAGGCACGCCATTTGGTGCCTTTGACAACATAGACAGAGTGATGGGCAGATCCGCTTGCTACTGTGTACATTTGATCATTGTAGTGTTGGATATTTGCAATTCTGATGTTACTTTCTTTAATGTAGGCGACTATTATTGTGTTGTTGTTTTTCACACTTTTTCTATATAAGGGTAAAGATTTGCAGTTAAATTTTTTTTTTATAGTTACTTCCAAAGAATTCTTTACTAGGTTAAATTATTTATGTACTAGTCATGTTAGACATATTATGCTTCTTCATGCAGACTTACCAAAAACGTCAAGTTTGTCTTTCTGATATCTCAACGTTCTTTTTGTAGTCATTGCAACTTGAGAGGCTTGCTATGTATCATGATTCCAACCGACCTCCTTGGAACACGGATAAAAAATGGGAGGCTCTCAGTCCCAAGGATTGGGTTGAGGTATGGTCTTTAATCCGTGCCAAACTATCTGGCTCTACACATCTTAAAAAATGCGACAATTCATCCCCAATACTGTAATATAATTCTTTGTATATTGGATGATAGTAATGGAAGTACCTTTACTTTGGCATTTGCTAGATTTTTAAAACTTCATTTTTAATGAATGTTAGATATTTGAAGATGGAATAAGTGAACCTGCCAACGGTCATGGAGTTTCCGAATGGGCTCGAGATCGCAATTACGTAGTTTCACCAATCAATGGTGTTCTTAAGTATCACCGTCTGGGGAATTCCGAGAGAACTGAACCAGAAATGCCTTTTGAGGAGGCCCATCTCATCCTTGGTGACGTTTCTTTGACACTCACAGAGGTAATAATTCTAATGGAGTTGTGCATGCTCTTTTATTTTTTTTGTCATGAGAAATACATTCTCTGTTTTCTATAAGATCAGATATGTGAGTGTAATGTCTTTCCTGCTATTGTATTTTTTTTCCTTCTCAAAATGCATTTGAAAAAGTGTGTCTGCTTAAGTAATTTAGAACATATTGGAGAACTTTTCTGCTAGGGATGCATAAGAAGAACTTCCATTTGGCACTATTCTGCTGTCTAAACTTTGGCTTAACTAACATATTTCTATTGTCTGCATGATACATCATTGCCCATTGCTAGTAATTTGCCTTCTAAAATTTTTGATTATGTAATCACTTCCTGTTATTGATCTCTGTGAGGGTCGCCCTCTCCTAATTTCTTTCCACTCTCCTTTTGCTCCTCTATGTTTATCATAGGCTGGATTCTGAAATAGATAAAAAAAAATGCTTTACAGGCTCAGTACTATGACTGGATACGACTCCTTGAGGTCATATCAAGATATAAGTCATATGTTGAGGTGTCACATTTGAGGCCTGTGGTGTCGGTTACTGAGGGTCCTAAACTGTGGTGGAATTATGCTGCTCAAGCTGTATTGCAGCTGAAGAAAATGAGGTAATACATATATGATTTGATAATTGATAGATGATTTTCGACCTTTAACTCTATACCACCTTTGTTCCAGATTATAGATACATCCTGATTTCATAGTGAAATGGTGTGTTTTGGTATCCAATTCAATCTTTACTTTTCAAATAAAAATATTATAACTTTTTAAAGAAGTGACACGTTACTTGTTTTCTTGTTATCTATTCTGGATCAAAATTATGACTTGGGTGACAATGAATCTCAGTTAGCATCCCTAGTTTTGGAATATAAGAGCAACTGATGTAAGTAGCTGTATACAGTTCTGCTGCTCATATGCACTCACTTCATTTTTTATTATTTTATTTATGGTTCAGATAATTCTACTATTATTTGATTGTTATATGATCTGCTTGTTGACTTTTTAATTCTGATAATTATTTTATGCTTGTTAAATTCAGCTATAGGTTATCTTGGGCTCGAATTCAACACTTCAGTCTTCTTCGTAGGCGATATATCCAACTCTATGCTGGCTCACTGCAAGGGCTGCCAGATTCTGATGATTCCGAGATTAGAAGTATTGAGAGAGATCTTGATCCAAAAGTAATTCTTCTATGGAGGTATGTATCCTAGTTGCTATGCTGTCAATTGCTTTAGTATTGTGTTCCTTGCCAGCTCACATGGTTATTCCATAAATAGTACGTGTATTCTAATTAGTTCTGTAACCATGGGATTAGTGAATTGAATTGAACCAAATATCTAGGGCCGGTTTTCGCGCTATTAAGCTTACTTCTTTCATTGAACGTTCTTTTTATTTTTAAAAAGTTTTGCTTGATTCTAAATTTGTTCTTTCTATTTTAAAAGTTTTGCTTGTTTCTAGATTTATTTTGACTTGTATATTAGATCGTTCTATATTACCTTTTCATTGGAGGCTCACTTCACAACTTCCATTTCTTCTGGAAGCTTAACTGCACTACTGCAGTTTACAACACTTTTTTTTTGCTTCTTTGAAATAATATTCCTTAAAATTCTTTCTCCTTTTCTATTGCATTAGTTATCACCTTCTGGTTCGACATACGGTAGCTTGTTCTCACGTCCTCGATTGGAGAAGTTGCCTCGCGAGGTCCCTCGAAACTTAAGTTGATACCTTAACGATTTTTAATTTTTTTTATGTATATTGAGAACCGCCCCCGGGATTAGGATCCGTGACTTTTCGCCCCTGCCGAAATTTTCGGTGAAGCTTCGCCAATGCTCACGGGTGGATGTATTCGGTGCATAGGCACGTTCAATGCAAGCCACAAGTGTCGTGATGTATGCCCCTGAACGTGTTTTTTTTGGGTAAGGGCAAAGCCCGGCAAAATTTTATTTCAAACAAATAAAATTACGAAGAGAATGCAAAATTTTATTTCAAACAAATAAAAAGGGACAATAAATATTAGATTTGGACATTTCCCAAACCTAACATTTAGTCCCAACAAACCATCTAAGTACTAATCACTAATACTCAAATCCATACAATTCTTTAAATGCCAACAAAAACAACAATGAACTAAAATAACATCATGCTTCTTTATCCAAGAGCTGTTCCAATTTCTTGTAATCGACTCATTGCCCAACATAATACAAAATCATATAATCCCATAACATCCACATGCTCATCGGCTCAATCCAAGTAAGCCCAATCACAATACCAGGCTCCTTTATCCCCTTATCATAACCAGTGCCCTGAACGTGGTGAAACGAAGCTTCCGGGATGGTAGTTATGATGAGGGAACGGACGTGGGCATCATTAGCCATCCATCGAGGATAACTGGTATTGTCCGTAGCAGTCGAATCAGTGTTACCTTCGGTTCTGGGCAGGGTATGGTACCATCGACATACCCGAATAAGTTGTTGGAGGTGAGAAAGGGTTCCACCATAGCTTTCCAAAATCCATAATTTGTAGGAGAGAGGGTGAAAGCAAATTTATGTGAGTTGTGGGCGGTTCTTTCTTGTGTAGTAAGGAGGTTGATTGCTGCCATGAGGATTTTTGATTGATTGGAAAATAGATAGAAGATGGCAAAGTTGATTGCAGGAAAATATGGGTTAGGGCCAGCCAATGATGGTGAATTGGTGACGGCAAGGGTGATTTTAGGGTTGGGTTTACTTGGCTCTGATACCAAGATAAACCATGTGATTTGATTGATTGATTATTGATTACTATAAGGTTCTATATATAGATTTAGATATTACAATTGAGCACCCTCTGGATTGGTAAATATGAATAAATTAGTCTAACAATTACTTACGTGTGTTCTCTCTAACTGTGACCTTTTTGGACAATTTGTGTTGATTATTCAGGTTCCTTGCGCATGCAAAAGTTGAATCTGTAAAATCAAAGGAAGAAGCCGAGCAGAGGATGCTTAAAAAGAATAGTTGGTTCTCTTTTGGATGGTGGGTTAATGTTTCTATCATCAGAAGTTTTTTTTTTCTCACTTGTCTCCTTTCCTTTCTACTTCTTTTCTTGCTGACGTTTGCAACGTCTTTTTTCATGATAATCTATTATTATACACTCTGAACAAACTAGTAATAGAAACAAACCGTTTTCTTTAATACAGGCTTTCTGCTTCGACTGGTACCTTAGAGCAAGATACTCCTGAGGGATCTCAAACTGTCGTGGAGGGACTGAGTAAAGAAGAATGGCAGTCACTCAATAATTTATTGAGTTTCCAACCAGATGAAGACTTGACATTACAGTATGGAAAAGATATGCAAAATATGACACAGAGAATGGTAAATGTGTCCATAGGTCAAGCTGCTGCAAGGATTATCAATATAAATGAAACTGAAATTGTCTGTGGTAGATTTGAACAACTTCAAGTCTCCGCAAAGTTTAAACATAAAAGCATTTATTGTGATGTAAGATTGAAGTTCTATGGATTGTCTGCCCCTGAAGGTCCACTTTGTCAGGTTCGTTTGGATTATTATCATTCTCCGACTCAAATCTATTTGTTTTTTTTTTACGTGGCTCTCTGTTTCTTGTTCTTTTTTGGGGAACTTCAGTTGTCCTCATTCTTTTGTTGGATTCTTTGATGGTTATACTTGCTTTTAGTTTGAATTTATGACTAGAGGTACCATTGGTTGACTTCTGATCCTTTGCAATTTGACGGAAATAAAAACTGGATAAAAAAATGAATTTTCAAACCTAAAACCAGAATTAGGACCAAGATTAGTAACAGTAGGAAGAACGAATAAGAACCCACTACTCTAATCTCTAAAGGGAATTAACCCTACCAAGATAAATGGGAAAGGGAGCACGTCACACCACCAACACGAGCCCATGAGAAATCCCAGCCGCCAGGTGAGTAACCTGGGCAGCAAGAGTGTGAGAAACCTGGGCTGGAAGAGTGTGAGCTACTGGGTCAGTGACTCAGTTAAGCTCAACATGAACCTCTTGTCAAGTGTAGGAGTATTGTCTGTTTTCGTATACCCGCATATCATATATACTGTAAACATTACATTTTCGTTTCCCCTCTTTCAGTCTTTCTGTAAACAACTTAAATATTTTTTTTATTTGTTTCGTGTGAGGATGAATACATATGTGTCCCTTTTTTATTCTGCTCTTCCTTTTTATGTTAATTGATATTCCATTTGCAGAGTGTCTCGAGTCAGCAGAAGGCCAATGCATTGGGTGCTAGTTTTGTATATTCACCTGTTGGAGAGAATCTAGATTGGAGGCTTTCGGCAACAATATCTCCTTGCCATGTCACGGTGATTTTTTTTGATAATCTATATTAAACATGTTACAACTTCTTAGGAATAAAAGTGACTATAGTATTGCTTATACATTATTATATTCATATTGCTTATTTTGTTATTATATTTTAAACATGACAATAATAATATATACTAATAGAAAATGCAAAGTATTTAAGCTTTGGAACCCATTTCATTGGAATCACTATAGATACAATTATCATTTAATTGTTTTTTCTTATTCTTTTTCTAAATGACCAACTATATTGTTTTTTGTTTTTTGTTTTGATTCAAATGGGTTTGGCAAAGTGGTTGGTGTTTTATTGGTGGTGTTTGTTTGAAGTGCTTTGGTCGTTACATGTTTGCTTTATTTCCGTCTTCTTTACGTTGTGTTGTAGCAATTTAACTATTTTGTGTACCCGCTTTATCCCCGCGGCAACGCGTGGGTTGCAAAATCTTGTTATAAACAAATATAATCTGTATATGGTAAAAGATGAAGTTTCATGTGTATGCAATCATTTTTGTTTTTTGATGTTAATTTATTATGTCAATCATGCAGTTATACTTTTAGCTTGGTGCTTTTAATATAATTGTTTTATCAGGTGGGGTTAAGGGTAACTAAAGTTCTCTTATTGCAATTGAGGTATAGGTATTAATGGAAAGTTATAACCGCCTTCTGGAATTTATTAAGAGGAGCAATTCTGTTAGCCCTACGGTTGCTTTTGAAACTGCAACTGCTTTGCAGGTACAATTTGCTGTTCTGAAAACTTGTTTGCTCTAACCTTGAGGAACCATTATCTAAATTTTTATTTAACGATTACAGAATCAAATAGAAAGGGCGACTCGTCGAGCTCATGAGCAATTTCAAACAGTGTTAGAGGAACAAAGCAGGTTCTATCTTATTGCATTTTTACTTTTAAGTGGATACACTGTTTCTGATCTTTGTTAATTTAAAATGTATGGTGATAATTTCTGAATGAATATATACACGAGAGAACCTCGAAAGGTTATCTCGGGCCCATGGGCTATTATGTACAATGCACTCTAATAATGCAACTATAATTCAACATAATCAACAGACCTCCTCTAGCTGGAGGATAGATGTTAATCATGTTCAACTTGTTCAAATAAAGTCTCTCTGCGCTTTTTGAAATGGTTTGGTGAGAATGTATGCAAGTTGGAATTCTGTGTTGATATGATTTGGCTGAATAGATAGAGGATTTGTTTGAGTGCCCACCAAACGATCCTTCATAAGATGACAATCAACCTTTATGTGTTTTTTCCTCTCATAAGATAGTCGACTCTTGGTTCCATTGTATTGTCAGTTAGCTATCATAGTATAACCTAATCAAGTCGTTGGAAATAACTTCAAGTATTATTCTTAGATGTTGATGAATCCAAATCTTTGAGGATTTGTTTGAGTACCCACCAAACGATCCTTCATAAGATGACAATCAACCTTTATGTGTTTTTTCCTCTCATAAGATAGTCGACTCTTGGTTCCATTGTATTGTCAGTTAGCTATCATAGTATAACCTAATCAAGTCGTTGGAAATAACTTCAAGTATTATTATTAGATGTTGATGAATCCACATCACCTTTGACGTAACATCTACCATGGCTTTATGATCTGGCTGATCGTTTGATCTACATACCATGGGTTTGTTCCTTACTTTTACAGGACATAAGGTTTCCTCTCAATACCTAGTTGTAGACTGTGTCCTAATGCACCGCATGACTATGACCCTGATGATAATACACAATTCCTAGGCCTAGTGTGACTTTGAGGTACCTCAATATAGAGAAACATTATATTTTAGAAAAGCCTATCTCGAGTGCATGGGCTATATACAAATGTACTCTAATAATACAATACTAATTTATATTTATCTCACAACCATAATGGTATTGATACATCATACATCTCCTTGGTTTTATACTTTTATATACACTGATTGTATAATTCTATGAATGGATTGATCTCATTCCACATTATTGATTACAATATATAATACAAGTCGTAGCTCTAGCATCTATTTAGGGATAGGATATTAACAATAACTCCTAATCACATGGGATTTGTATATAACACAAATATATCATATAATATATCCATTTACTGATTAAATGGGGTTTTATTTAATTTGTATATCAATTTATTTAATTTGTATATTAAGTATATAAACAGTTCCCCTTGCTTGGTGATTATCGTTACCTCCAGTTTACTCTAGAAGTTGACACCATTAGTGGTCCAATTGATGTTTATTCTTATGTGTTGTGTTGCTACTTGGAACTTGCTAAGCATCACCTTTGGAAATCAAGCATCACTTAGAGTTGCATTCTACCTATAAGAAAATCAAGGCATCGTATTTACAGATGATTGAATCAGCCTTCATTTTCAATTTTCTAGATTATATTTGGACATACTTGATTGCTATTCATCTTCTAAATCTGAAAAAGATGAATCCTAGTTATGATACTTCAACTTTTAGTGTACTAATGAAATGCAAATATTTTAGCAAATTCTTATCTGAGTTGAAGCATACTTAAGCACAGAAATAAGATCCAAACGAGTAGCTTGCATGTCAGTTTACTTGTTAACTAAATTAAAAACTTAAATTAATAATTAAAAAAGATGTATATTCAGAAGTACTTTTGTCTTCCAAAAGCAAATGCATTTGAAAGCACTAAAACCACGAGAGGACATTTATTACAAAGAGACAAGGATCACTAGGAAAGGCAGTTTTCATAAGGAATACTGAACAAAAACCAACCGATATGTTTCTCTTTGCCTTGCATTTCATGTGGTTTTGAAATTTATGTAAATGTATGCATGATAATTCAGTGTCCATAATGTACCAATACACAGTTTTCTCACACTTGCATGAATTTTCTTTAAGTAATGGTATTGCACAATAGCATGGTCCATGGTGCGTCTTCCAAGACTTAAATAACTACCCCATAGAATCTTTCGCAATTGTCATGTGTACCAATTTGTTATGTGCCATGGTGAAGCTTGTATTGTGTATATCTAACTTGTATCATTCCCTCAATCTCACAGATTCGCCCTTGATATTGATCTTGATGCTCCAAAAATTAGAGTTCCTATAAGAACAAGTGCCTCGTCAAAAGAGTATGATAGTCATTTTCTTTTGGACTTTGGTAATTTTACCTTGCGAACAGAGGTATGTTACTACTTAAGTTGTATATCTTCTGTTTCCTCAGTTTCACTGAAGATTAACAGTAGTTTTTGTTGCAGGAGGGCAAGCATGATGATCAACAGCAAAATTTGTATTCTCGTTTTTGTATATCTGGAAGGGATATAGCTGCTTTCTTTACTGATGGTAGTTCTGACATTCAGACATATGACCTGGAATCTCCAAGTCATAGTAGTCAGCTTTCAGCATATCCTGCTGTGTGTGGTGCACGTCATTCATATTCTCTTGTTGATAGGTGTGGGATTGTTGTAATAGTTAATCAGGTACAGTTACCTCAATCTCATTCATTCTCAATTCCTATTAGTGGAATACACCTCATCTTACAAAGTATTATTTTGTTCTTTTCAACTGAACCCACACCCCTTAAACCGTATTATGCGTCCGTCTTTCCCCTCACTTCGCATTCACGGTTCCTTCTTCTTCTCCCTTCTGATTTTCGAATCTCAGCCCCTCTCTACTACTGTGATGCGCAAACCTAAAAACCAAGGAGGCTGTCAATAGCCCTAGTCGCACCAGAAGTGTCCCAAGAATCCATCGAGTTCGAGCACGCCGAAGGTAAAGCCCTCTTACCCCCCTTTTGGTGCATGTGTTCTTCTTAGAAACTCTAAGGGGTTTAGCCGTATTCTTGATGTTATTCATGCCTAAAGAAAGTGTTATTATGTGATGATTTTTATGAAGCAACATGTTTAGGCTTTGAAAAAAAAAACCAATAGGTAGCATGTTATTAGTTCCGCAACTCTAATGTCGAATCTGTGAAACTTATTGCTAGGTATGCAGGTTTTGTAGTGGTGTCGCTAAGGATAATGTGGATGTCTTAACTGATTGTGCACTTGCTATCTGATATAACATATTATGCATGTTGGTCATAATATTTAGTGATGATATGGATGCATAAATCGAATTATGTGGCTAAGTTGTTAAACCTGTATATTCAAATACGTGGACCACAAGTGCCTGCATGAATTAGTTGTTGT
>JBCNJP010000023.1:97089097-97119929 GCA_039602395.1 Deinandra increscens subsp. villosa | reverse complement strand
CAAATTTCAGGGGGGGACCACTACAATTCATGGGAGGGGGGATACATGTAAATAAACTTGTGGCTCAAATATATATATATATATATATATATATATATATATATATATATTTATTTATTTGCTTACAGAAACCAATTTATTTATTTACAGAAACCAATATACGGCTTGTCAAGTTGATGCATAAGAATTTATATCTCCCTTCATTCCTTAATTAATTTTGTTTCACTCAGGGGATTGGCTATTCTGTTGCTTCATGGCAGCCCTCGTATATTGTTTTGTCTGGGCTGTATCTTTATTTGTTGGAATCTTCTACCTCCCAGAACTATCAGAGGTTCATTAGGTGCACATGTTTTCCTCCTATGTTTTGACTTTTGAGCATTGTTGGTGCTCTTTTTGGTAGTGAAATAGTGATATAACTTACATTCCGTATCTTCAGTGAATGTTTTATTAGATAATTGTGCACTTTCATATTTCTGAACTGAATGCTGCAGCATGGCTGGTAAGCAAGTATATGAAGTACCTTCAAACAATGTTGGTGGTTCTTCTTCATGTATTGCTGTGTGTATTAGAGGGATGGACATCCAGAAGGTAAATGGTGTTTGCAGTTTCCCTTTTCCTTTTCTTTTTGGTTTCATAGAGAGCTAAATAGCAATTGTGTTGGTTTAAGAAGCTATCTAAATTGTTGTAATTTTGATCTTTGTATACATGATAACATGATGAGTGTGATGCTAATCTTATATTATTTCTGTGTGACAATTTTTAAAGGCTTTAGAGTGTTCTAGTACGGTGGTTGTGAAGTTTCAGAACGAGAAGGAGAAGGCCAGTTGGATGAGAGGACTTGTACAAGCAACCTACCGAGCCTCTGTATGATACCATGATGATACTATATTGTCAGTTTAGTATATCATCTAGTTTTGATTGAAGTTTTGATTTTTTTTGATGTACATGGTATAGGCTACTTCACCAGTTGATATACTTGAAAAGAACGGTGATGCTGTCGCAGAACTTTCTGAACCTCGCTCTACTAATACGAAGATAGCGGACATTATAGTTAATGGAACTTTGGTGGAAACAAAATTATTAATATATGGGAAGGTTAGATGTAGTTCTCATAGTATACTAAGTGTTCAATAGGCAGTCTGGTACTCTGGTACTGTTGTTTTCATTTGTATTTCCTAATCTAGTCCTAGACTGTCTAAAAGCTTATACAAATATTGCTCAATCTTGCAGGGGGGAATGGAATTGCATGGTGATATTGTGGAGGTTCAAATTCTTGAGGTTCTTGCTGTTGGAGGAAAGGTTTGTAATGTCTCTTGTGTTGTGTGTCTGAATAGCGCAGTTGCAATTTTTTTTCTTTTTTAAGCGTAAGCATGGCAAATAAACCAGAAACTTAAAGTTAATTCAACCAGTCTGACATGGGGTTGACAATGCCTATTTTAGTTGACTGCTTCGTTGTGAAATTTTTTCCATGATTGAGATAAATTTTTACTGTGCGTAGTGGCTGGTTATAGATTGAATGCTAATAAATTGTTTGCCTACTTTATTGAGAATTTTTGTTTTTGATACTGACTATATCAGTTTTTAGTTCATGTAGAGTGATTTGTGTACTTTTGACTACTATATTTTGCAGGTGTATGTTGCATCCCATGAAGGGGATCTAACAGTGAGGATGAATTTGCACCTGCTGAAAATTAAAGATGAACTTCAATATTCATCATCGGGCCCAAAATATTTAGCTTGCTCTGTTGTGGAGAACTACCGTTCTCTTGATCCCATAAGTACTGCAAACTTGCAGGTTGAAGAGGTATTAGTAAGCATGGTCGAGGAGGATGATACTTTCACGGATGCCTTGACGGATTTCATGTCGTTGCCTGATGGTATTGAAGCACCGGTTCATGAGAAAGACCTTGGAAAAACAAGAGGTAACTCTGGAGATATATTTTTTGAGGCAGAAGGCATTGATGACTCTGATTTTGTATCACTTACCTTCCTGAAACGGACTCCTCAATCTCCTGATTATGACGGCATAGATACTCAGGTAAATGATCAAGGTACTTAAAATATTATCAGTGAAAATAATTTGAAATCCTATCTTCAATGAATTTTTGTTGACGATATCACCTCCAGATGAGCATCCGCATGTCAAAATTAGAATTTTTCTGCCACCGCCCGACTATCGTTGCTTTAATTAGCTTGGGCATTGATCTTGGCAATGCAAGCGGTGCATCAAAGAAAGAGGAGGATGGAGATTTAGTGCAGAAAGACAAGGGTGAAGAAGCAGAAGTAAAGGGATTATTAGGACATGGGAAAGTTAGAGTTGTATTTTCCTTGAACATGAATATTGACAATGTCACAGTGTTTCTTAACAAAGAGGATGGCTCTCAGCTTGCAATGCTTGTGCAAGAAAGTTTTGTGTTGGATCTTAAGGCGAGTTTCTCTCCTTTACATCAAGTTGATTGTATATTGCTCTAACAGGGGAGCTTTGATGCTTTCGTATAAAAACTACTCATTTGGTCAGGTCTCTAATTTGGTAAGCAATGTTTCTTGTCTTAGGTTCACCCTGGTTCTATATCTGTTGAAGGCACACTAGGGAACTTTAGGCTCTGTGATCTTTCACTTGGTACAGATCATTGTTGGGGATGGTTTTGTGACATACGTAATCCTGGGGCTGATTCCCTCATCCAGGTTAGGCGTATAGCCTTTTCTAATTGATGTTATATGTAATACCATGTTTACTGATTATTTAATCTACCTTGATCACTCTTCCCTCTCTATATATATCAGTTCACATTCAAATCCTACAGTCCTGATGATGATGACTATGAAGGATATAATTTTAGCTTGAGTGGCAAACTTTCGGCTGTCCGTATTGTTTTTCTCAACAGGTTCATTCAAGAGGTTAGTTTGGACTTCTTCCGTTCATCTCAATTAAGTGACTAAGCTCTTTAGTCGCCCTGCTGTATTATTTTTCATAGATCTTGATTCTCTTGATAGATGGCTTCTTTTTAGGCTTTGTAGTCAAGTACTATACTAACTACTATGTATTTATATTGTATTTCCATAATGAAATTTGTGCTGCAGATCTCTGCATATTTTGTGGGGCTGGCAGCTCCTAATACCGAAGAAGCGATCGAGTTTGTGGATAAAGTTGGAGGCTTTGAATGGTTGATTCATAAGTATGAAATGGATGGATCTGCTGCACTGAAGTTGGACCTCTCCTTAGAGACTCCAATAATAGTAGTACCGGGGAATTCCTCCAGCAAAGAGTTAGTACTTTTAACTGTTCTTATTATTTAGATGCACATAGTTTGATGATGATCTATTGCTGATTTTGAAACGTTAAGGTCTACGCTAGGACAATGGTCCTGGACTGATTTGTTCTATTATGGTCTACCCTTCTCTTAAAGTTCATCCAGCCTAAATTATCTTCTTCACTATTGATTTCAGTATCTTAAGTTTTTTAAATCTATTGTTGTCAGAGTATTATTTGTCTTGTGTTTGTTGACTTGAAAATAGGTACAGAACTTTGGCAAACATTGTGGTTCTGTCTTCTCTTTTTTCTTGCTTGTTTTCCCACTAGCAAACATACCAGTTTAAGAAGAGCTTTTATATGTTTTGTCACATCCTTAATTTTCTTGTATCCCTTTGGGGTATGGTATCTACATTATCACAACATATCTTGCTGCTGGTCTAATCAAAAGTTCAAAAGTAATTAACTGGTAATTTCATTGCGGAAGACATTCTGAGAACCTGGTCTATATTTCAGCTTTCGATAATTATCAAAAGTCATAGGAACTAATGATTTTTGTTTGTCATTGAACTTTTGGAACTTTCCTTTTTAATGTTATTCTAGGTCTTCTTTTAGTCTTTAAGGGATCATAATATGGTTTATGCATTCTTTTGCGTTACCATTCAAGCTAAGTCCTTAAAAGGTGTCAAAAGACTATATTTGTTGTCTTCGTCTGCGAGTTTTTGTGTGGTTGGTTTATATTTTATGCACTTTCTCGGTTATTCTTCTTGGGATATGTGGAATTACAAAGGTTTCTAACTTATATAGTTTTGTTATCGAGTTTTTATTCAAGTTTAAACTATTGAACTTGTGTCGATGATGATCCTTGTCTTTCTTTCTGAATATCATTTTTGAGAATCTTGTTGGCTTGAAAAGTTTTTATGCACTTTTCTAGCTGCACAAATTCATTTACTGTTCAATTTGTTGTTCTCGTCTGAGATAACAATCATATTTGTGCTGTTGGATTCTTCTTGTATGATTTCTTCCATTTGCTGTGAAAATGTGTTAGCTTTGTTGATCACTTTTCTATCATGGATGCAGTTTCCTGCAACTTGATCTAGGCCATTTGTGTGTGACAAACGAGGTTAGTTGGCATGGACCTATAGATGATCCATCAGCTGTCCATCTTGACATTCTTCATGCGGAGGTACTTTCTTGGATCTTTTTTATTGTATGCTGATGGAATATAACCTGAAACTAAGGTGTTGGGTACTGCTACAGATCTTTGGAATCAACATGGCTGTTGGAGTAAATGGTATTTTGGGGAAACCAATGATACGAGAAGGTCGTGAAATTCATATCTTTGTGAGGCGCAGTTTAAGAGATATTTTTCGCAAAGTTCCAAATTTTGCCTTGGAAGTGAAGGTTTGGGCTTTGAAATATTATATAACTTTGTCTTATTGGTTTCATTTGCTTCATAGCCTTATGAGATGTTTAAGAAAGGCTATATTCTTGAGTCGTAGACTCGGTTGTCGGCTAGTTTATGTACTTGTCACATTTCATTGTGGGGTTTGCTTGTTCTTGGGAATTTAGCTATCATATTTTTGCTTCTTGTTACTTGTATAAACTATAAACATCAAAGTGAATATCATATGTATCCTTCAATTGCTTTTTGATTGGGAAAAGTAATGTAAGTTTATACTTCATTTGTCGTATGTATTTCCCACAAACAAAATGATGAATGGGGCTGGTAGCTGATATTACTGGATTCCAACATTTTTAATTCACTTTTTTCGAGGGAATTCTCCAAAGAAGCTTGATATAAGAGAAGAAATTTTGTGAAATTTTAGTAAATATTATGTTCAACATGTTGCACTTGCAACGCTGTCAACTCCATGATCTTTATGATCTTATTTCCTACATACAATATTCAGATTTAATTTTTTTTAGTATTCAGTCTTTACATTTCTTAAACTAGTCCTTCACTTTACGGACATGTTACTTACAGTATCAATAATGTTATCTTCCATTTGGGACATGCTTTTTGGAGGGTAGAATCTTTCAGGAAATATGAATTTACTGGCTTTATTTTATGTTTTTATATCCTCATAGTATAGTCAAATTCACAAGCTCATTATTAATCTGTTGCTGAAAACAGATTGGGTCGTTGCATGCTGTGGTGTCTGACAAAGAATATAGTGTAATTACTAGATGTGTGACCACGAACTTGAGTGAAGAAGCTAAGCTCCCTCCTAATTTTCGTGATACCAACTCAAGCTCAACGGATACAATACGGATGCTTGCTGATAAGGTTAACATGACTAGCCAAGTTTTCTTGTCGCGTACAGTTAACATTATGGCAGTTCAACTTGATTATGCGTTGCTAGAGCTCTGCAATGGTATCCAAGAGGATTCACCTCTAGCAAATATTACGGTAAGTAAAAAGAAGAGATCAACAGAGTCCCTTTGCATATGTTGTTATCCATGTCTTTGTTTATAGAGATATGTTCATTCTTGTCGTCGCAGCTGGAGGGCATGTGGGTTTCACACCGAATGACTTCTTTTTCAGAAATGGATCTTTATGTTACCATTCCTCGATTTTCTATTTTGGATGTACGTCCTGATACCAGACCTGAAATGCGACTAATGCTTGGCACAAGCACTGATGTTTTGAAACAAGATTCTTCTAGTAAAGGTGGAGGGGGACTTCTTAGAGCTGTAACCATGTCGAATGTGGATGCACCACACTCGACGATGTTATTGATGGATCTCAGATGGCGCTCGTCATCGCAATTGTTTGTGGTTCGGATTCAGCTGCCTCGGGTTCTTGTTGTTCCAGATTTCCTTCTTGCAGTTGGTGAGTTTTTTGTGCCATCTTTGGGAGCAATAACTGGCAAGGAGGAGGTGATGGATCCTAAGAATGATCCAATCAGTATAACTGACACTATAGTACTCTCTGACGCATTGTACAAACAGACTGAGGATGAGGTCAAGCTGTCACCAAACCGAAAGCTGGTAGTGGATGCAGCAGGAGTTGATGAATATACTTATGATGGTTGTGGGAAAACTATTGTCTTGAATGAGGATCTTCAGCAGTCACAATCTTCAGAATTTCAACCCATCATTGTTATTGGAAGGGGTAAAAGACTACGGTTTGTAAATGTGAAGATTAAGGTAATGGCATTACAGCCTTGCAATTTTTTTTTTATTCGACTATGTGCAGTTCCATATGCTGGATACTTTGTACTATGGTGATGTTGGTATTAAATAAACTAAGTGATTATCAGATAAAGAAATAGAATCTCCTGAAACTTCATAGCAAGTAACAAAGTGCGACATAGTGTTTTATCATAACTTTGAATTTGGATATCCTTAATATGTGTTATATATGCCCGTTTTTGGAACATCACAGCTGTGCTCATATCTTACAATTGTCAAATTGGAGAATTGGGATGCCCGATCCCCAACTTGTCAAATTGATTGCATGATCTTTATTCTACAAAGAATTCAACCTATGTAGGTACCAAGTTTTGGAACAAACCACATTAATCACAATTGAGAAGTAATTCAAAGCCTAATATATATCTCTATTCAAGTGCTAAATTAAAATATCATTCCCAACGTTTGCAGAACTGATGTTCCTGTTCAATATCATCTGATAATATATATATATTTTTTGGCAGAATGCTTTGCTCTTGACGAATTACACATACTTGAGTAATGATAGCAGTTTCTCAGTGTCCATTGAAGATGGTGTAGAAGTTGTGTTGCATGAAAACTTTTCTTCAATCAGTGAAAGAAAGTGTCTTGATCAAGCTGAAAGATCTTCACATTCCTCAAGTACTTCCGACATCGACCAAACTGATTCATCTAAACCAAGTATAAGTTTTGAGGCCCAGGTAGGCTATCTTAATGGTTTCAGATGTGTTTAATAGTGCTTTGTTTTCTGGATATTCTCATCTGTATATTCTTATTCTGTTTATTTCTTAGTGTTATGCTTTATGTTCCAATGTTGCATATGTATTTATTTTTACTGTTTATTGGGCACAACCTTAGTGCTTGTGAAGTTTAGCATGAGTCTATCCGTGGGTTGCAGTATTACTAATTCTTTCGTTGTTCTGCCACCGCATTTTTTTGGCTTGTAGTATTATTTTGAGAGTGGATATGATTAAAATTTCAGTAGTTGACACATCTGAGTGCTATATTCTTTAAACTTAATATGCAATACGCCATTTGGTTTTATATACAGTTTTGGTATGTGCTTTCATGCTTTTAGTAGTCTTTTCTAAGCTAATCTCAGTGACTTCTTTGGTTGAACAAATTTTCAGTACAATTTAGAAAAAGAAAATGGCAGTTCTTTAAAAAAGTTCCAGCTTTCAAATTGTTCAATTGGAGCTTTTATATGTGGGCTTATATTAAATACCTTGTTGTATCTTTTATCCTTATGGATCTAACTATAAATCTTACTATCATAATTGCTTCAAGATAAGGGCATACCTTTTTGGAAGAAAAGGGGTCTTAATCATCATTGTATCTTAGTTGACCTCATAATGGTTCACTCCTCCCATATGGTTCTGCTTAGTCTATATAAAAGTGTCCTGTATTCTGAGCACCTAAAGCAACAATCTCATCTGTTTAGGAAGCTCAGTTAAGAGCTTTATCTTGTGCCTCCCTTATCAACTGTTTTAAAGTTGCATTTTGTATTTTCTGTTATGTTCCTGCTTAATTTAAAACCTATAGGTTCCAAAGTGTTTCTCCATGCCTTAGAGTAAATACCTCGGTCAATCTCTTACCAAGTGGATTCATTTATTGATGTGCCAGGTGGTATCTCCTGAGTTCACCTTTTATGATAGCAGCAGATCATCCATTGATGGTTCTTTGCATTCTGAAAAGCTTCTTCGTGCAAGAATGGATCTGAGCTTCATGTAAGATTGCTTTTGTTGAACTAACAATTCTATGTGTTTATTCTTTACCATCTCTTGAGGTATTCACTTATTCCCTTCTCCCTTTTTTCTTAATAGGTATGCATCAAAAGAAAATGATACATGGGTTCGAGCTCTTGTCAAAGATCTAACTGTGGAGGCTGGTTCTGGTCTTAGAATTCTTGATCCAGTGGATATCTCTGCAGGATATACTTCTGTGAAGGATAAAACAAATATATCGTTGATATCTTCTGATATATATGTCCATTTATCTTTGAGTGCTATCTCCCTGATTCTTAATCTACAGAGTCAGGCAGTTGAGGCATTACGCTTTCAGAGTGCCGATCCCTTGTCTCCTTGTACCAACTATGACCAAGTTTGGGTGTCTCCAAAAGGTTTATTTCTTTACACTATTTCTTTTATGAGCGATGTTGGCAAGCTACCTGTTTGTTGTTTGTTTATACTGCTTTCTCCTTGGTGCCATCTCTTAACAAGAACGGGCAATTATTTTCTTATACAGCAAAGGGGCATCATAATGCAATTACATTCTGGAGACCTCGAGCTCCCTCGAATTATGTCATATTAGGAGATTGTGTGACTTCCAGGTAAACACTTCAATGTCTATTCAGGTTTCTTTGCAACTCGCTAGTTGTTGTGTTATTAGTTATTTATTGATCAAACAGACACATCTCTTGTGTAAGGCTATGGTGTATCACATTCCAGTTCTTTCATGCGTGTGTACTATGGGAGGGTTATATATTTACTATTGTCTTAGTTTATACCTATTTATATCATTGTTGGATTTGGATTCGAGCTACGGACACATTCATCTAATTTACATTATTGTTGGTTCTCGATCATAGTTGACTGTTTGTGTAGTGTCACGAGTAGTTTGATTGTTGTGACACAGTTTTGACCTTACCATGTTTTTAATATGGATAATTTTAGGCCCATTCCTCCTTCACAAGCTGTTATGGCGGTGAGTAACACATACGGGCGTGTACGGAAGCCTCTTGGCTTCAAGCTTGTTGGTTTATTCTCTGATATCCAACAAACTGAAAGAGTGGAAGATACGGATTATGATTGTTCTCTGTGGACACCTATACCACCCCCAGGATATTTGGCTTTAGGATGCGTCGCACATATTGGAAACCAACCACCACCGAATCATACTGTCTACTGTATAAGAGCTGACCTGGCAACATCCACGGCATACTCAGCTTGCATGTTCAATGCTTCCTCAAATAACACATACCCTTCAGGATTTAGCATTTGGAGACTTGACAACCTTCTTGGATCATTTTATGCGAATCCTTCTGTTAGCTGTCCCCCACAGGACATATGCTATGACCTTAACCATCTTCTTCTTTTGAACTCAAGCTGGCATCATCTCTCTGCAAGAGAATCCAGGTCTCATTTAAATGTTCACAGTGAGAGTACTAGCCAACAAAGCAGTAACCAGGGTGCAAGTTCATCATCTGGGCAGGATGTTCTCAGATCAATTTCAAAAGCTAATTGTTACATGTCAACTCCAAGTTTTGAGCGGATCTGGTGGGACAAGGGTAATGATATCCGCAGACCCGTCTCCGTATGGCGTCCTATACCACGACCTGGATTTAAGGTTTTTGGTGACTGCATAACTGAAGGGTTAGATCTTTTTGTCTCTTAGAACGTGCCACTGTTTTGTTACCATCTGAACAGTTTTTTCAAGTGTTAATAATCTTTAATCACCTTTGCAGTTTGGAGCCACCTGCCTTGGGAATAATTTTCAAGGCTGACAACCCTGATATCTCTGCAAACCCTGTTCAGTTTACTAAAGTTGCTCATATCATCATCAAAGGTGTGGATGAAGCCTTTTTCTGGTACCCAATTGCACCCCCAGGCTATGCTTCTATGGGATGCATAGTTACTCGAGTAGATGAGATGCCAAAATTGAATTTAGTTTGTTGTCCACGGATGGATCTTGTTAGCCAAGCTGATATTCCTGAGATGCCGATATCAAAATACTCAAGTTCAAAAGCATCTCAATGCTGGAGTATCTGGAAAGTGGATGATCAGGTGAGTATTCACAATTATTATAATTGGAGATCAGATCATGTGTAATAGAATTGTAATATGATAGTTTTGCTTTAAATTACAACAAACAGGGCTTATTATTACAAGCCTGTTTCATGCTGCTTTCTTGGCTAATTTTTAGGCCTGCACTTTCCTTGCCCGCTCTGATCTGAAGAAGCCTTCCAGCCGACTCGCTTTCACTATTGGTGATTCTGTGAAACAAAAGACACGAGACAACATAATGGCAGAAATAAAATTGAAATGTATCTCTGTAACCATTTTAGACAGCCTGTGTGGAATGGTATCCAGATCACATAGACTTTTCTCGTTGATAATTGAAATTTTTATGCAACTTTGTTCACTCACATTGCTTTCGCTTATCTCGGATTCTTTTCAGATGACGCCATTTTTTGATGTTACTATCACAAACATTAAGCTTGCAACTCATGGTGGAATGGACTCTATGAATGCTGTTCTAATATCTTCGATTGCTATGTCAACCTTTAACACATTGTTGGATTCATGGGAACCACTGGTGGAGCCATTCGATGGAATATTCAAGTATTACTTACCTACAGTATCTCGTAGTAAATTGTTTATTTATTTTTATGTCTTTTGGCAAACTATTGCCTGCCTTTCATTTACTTCCATTTTGATTTTGAAGATTCGAAACATATGACACCAATGGACAATCTCAATCAAGACTCGGAAAAAGAACACGGATTGCAGCTACAAGTATCCTTAATATAAATATTAGTACTGCAAATATTGACACCTTTGCGGAAACCATCACTTCATGGAGAAGACTAAGAGAACTAGAACAGAAGGCAATCAAGTCAGATGAGGTATATTGTAGTTGAATTTACTGTCTTCAACAGTTTTTGGCATTTGAGTTACATAAGATGATTGGTTTTTGCCTTCTCTTTCTACTAATACTTGACAGGAAGCTAGCAGCCATAGCGTTGGTGAAGATGGTTCAATTTTTTCTGCATTGGATGTAGACGATTACCAGACTGTGACCATAGAGAACAGACTTGGATGTGATATATACGTGAAGAAGTTTGATCAAAGCTCTAGTACAGTTAACCTTCTTCAGTACAATGATAGTGCTTCTGTTTGGATTCCACCTTCAAGGTACTCAGATCGATTAAACTCGATTAATGATTCTAGGGAGGGGCGATGTTATGTTGCTGTGCAGATAATTGAAGCCAAGGTTGTATTATTGTTGACATCAATGCATATATAACATAAAATTGTCCCAACATTACATGCGTGCTAATATTTGGAATTTGTTTTCTTCTCTTCTCAAAAGGATCTACCAATTGTTGATGATGGAAATAGTAATAGCTTCTTCTGTGCACTCCGTCTTGTTGTTGAGAGTCAGGAGGCAAGTCAACAGAGGCTGTTCCCTCAGAGTGCAAGGACCAGATGCATGAAGCCCCTCATTTCCATAAGTAATGATCTTGGATTTGCCACCTGGAATGAACTTTTTATTTTTGAAGTTCCTCGCAAGGTATGTTCATATTTAGAAGATCAACTGATTTCTTTCCATTGTCAAAGCCTATGCAGATGAATACACACACACATACACACTTTAACTAGAAAAGACTTCCGGTTTTCAGTGTAAAAGAAAAAGTTAGGAAGTTAGATACAGCCTAGTCATTTCATTAGGAACTTTTGCAATTGTTTACTCTTTCATTATATTGAGGTGAAACAATGTTGCTAATGACACTATGGTGATCTATCTAGATATGAAAAAATCTCTTTCATTATATTGTCGGCTTTAAGTTAAATGTTAAAACATTTTCAGTTGAAAAAAGATATTGCATATCTGGTATACCCCACCATTGCATATCATAATATATGTTCCAGTTGGTGTCTACCTTTATTAGTCAATTGTAATCATCCTCCTTCTAACCATGATACCTGCCCTGTTTGTGTGCTCTTACAGAACAATTTGTGTATGATACTTGAAAATATATTTTTTGGTGTTTTTGCAGGGATTGGCTAGGTTGGAGGTTGAGGTGACTAATCTTGCTGCAAAAGCTGGAAAAGGTAATATAAATTTGGTAAACAAGTACTATAGTGTTTTGATTGTCTTTGAGCTGCATTGAATATTGTTAATGTACAACATTAGCGACCCATTCATCCGTCCCATATCTATCATTTTCCAATGAGGTACATGATATGGTATAATATCTGGTGCCCATTAGAGTACATTATATCCTATATGAACATTAAATAATGCCACTATGCGATTCCTGATTGAAAGCCTGTAAATAACACCATCATGGGATTCCAGTGTGTGCATGATGTGCTAAGAGTTATGAAAGACTTCAATTTTGTATCCTTCTCATTAATCAACCCCTATATTTATAGATACAATATAAACAAATATTTATGCCTATTATCCTTATATTTTGGATATTTACAAAATAGCTAGAACCTATTCTAATATGAGGTGATCTTCGTATTGTGTTGGGACCAGGTGAAGTTGTGGGTGCTTCGACAATCTCAGTTGGATATGGAACAAATACCTTAAGAAAGGTGGCCTCAACTAGAATGTTGCAACAAGCAACTCATGATCAGAAAAATGTTACACACCTTCTAATGAGGAAGGTTAGTAAATTTTTTGTTTTCATGCTTTTTTATGTTCAATAATTATGATTAACAGCATGTTTAAAATATATAATCCTTGTCTACCTTCTTTTTATATTTTTATAATCTTTAGTTCTTGATATTATTACTTTAGAGTCCACAGAAGGATGATGAGTTGCCCTTTCAAGGATGTCTTGTAGCTTCTACATCCTATTTTGAAATGAAAGCAATTTCAAACATCCAAAGTACATTAGAGCAGGAGAAAGATGCGGATAATGATGTGGGGTTTTGGGTGGGACTTGGCACTGAAGGTGTATGGGAGAGTTTTCGATCCTTTCTTCCACTCTCGGTCATCACAAAGAAGATGGATAATGATTTCATTGCCATGGAAGTAGTCATGAAAGAGGGCAAGAAGCATGCGATTTTGAGAGGTCTTGCAACTGTAGCAAATGACTCGGATGTTAAATTGGATATAAACGTTTCTTCTGTTTCTAGGTGTCACGAGCTTTCTCATGTAAATTCTAGTAATAATTTTGCTGTTGAAGAGATCTTTGAGAACCAAAGACATAGCCCAATCTTAGGTTGGGGTAAGCGGCCTGGTTTCCGTGGGAATGATCCAGGACGTTGGAGCAATAGAAACTTTTCATATTCAACTAATGTGAGTGTTTCCTTAATCCATGTTTTTTTTCCCTATCAGTAGTCTTGTTTATGCTTAACTAGTGTGGTGTAACAGAGTTTCTATGAACCACCACTTCCACCTGGATGGACTTGGACGTCAGCTTGGATGATTGATAAATCAGATCCTGTTGATGTGGATGGATGGGCATATGGGCGTGACTATCAAACTCTAAAATGGCCTCCAACTCGTCAAAATTCTTCAAAGTCGGCTCAAGACAATGTTCGCCGTAGACGTTGGACCCGTACAAGGCAAAAACTTACTGAGCAACACACACCAAATACCAATGGTTCTGAAATCTATGTCTTAGAACCTGGTTGCTCTTTTGTATTACCGTGGCGATCCATGTCCAGGGATTCTGATAGTTGTTTACAAATTCGCCCATCTGCTCATGAGGAGAGGCTCTGCACTTGGGGTTGTCCTGTTGGATTAGTTTCCACCTCCACTGGTGGGACAACTGAACAGGGACAGCAGCAATCTAAAGAATCATCTGTGAGACAAGGAAAAAAGATATCAAGCTCTTTATTCAAGTTAAATGAGCTTGAAAAGAATGATGCACTTTGGTGTTGCCCAATAACTGACGGCATGCATTTTTGGCTCAGTGTGGGTTCAGATGCATCAGTTCTTCAAACAGAGCTCAATTCCCCTGTTTATGATTGGAAGATATCTGTCAATGCTCCTTTGAAGTTGGAAAACCGACTTCCTTGTCCAGCACAGTTTACAATATGGGAGAAGTTGAACAGTGGAAGTACAATTGAAAGGCAACGTGGCCTTTTATCATCACGTGGTGTTGTGCCGATATATTATGCTGACGTCCGTAGTCCTCTGTATCTTTCATTGTCCCTACAAGGTGGATGGATGTTGGAAAAGGTACGTCAGTAGTTGTTCTCAACCATGATTTTATATATTTACAATCAAAGATATCTAAAAATGTTAATCTTTTTCTCCCTCCTTCTCTCTCTCTCACTCTTCTTTAAAAGCAGGATCCTGTTCCTATCTTGGATATTTCATCTAATAATCATGCATCCTCATTTTGGATGATCCATCAGCAAAAACGAAGGTTTGTATTACTTGTATAATCAGTCTCTTCTTTTGTTTGTAATATTTGGTATTCAGTTTATATAGTCATGGTCATTGACATTCCCATTAAAATGTACCACTTCTTCTACCCTTTGCTCATATTATGTCTTAAATATATAACTTTTTTCTTCACAAGCTGTTATTTCTTGAGGGAAATTAGGGTATTTACTATGTGTCAACTCTAATAGTTACAAACTTACAATAAATCAGATATATATTTAATTTAGTAATTAACAAATACCATGTATGGAGAAAATCAATCCCATCTACAAATTAATGTTGTAGGTGCTAGCGTTCATGAGTTTCAAAAAATGGAAACAGTTGGTACTATCATATTTTCCCCTTGAGACTCCTATGCTTGTGTCTTGTTTAGGACTTGGAGGCTTACTTGTTTAACTGTAATTTGGTTGCTTTGATTGCTGGAATTATCTAGGCAACTCCCATTTGTTAGTGGTACTGTTACCTGCAGTACCTAGTATGCTCTTCCTATATGTTATCTTCATATGATGTATATTTATTCATCTATTACCGTTTTCATGTGTTATGTGGTGATACAGCAAGATTTTGAATTATTTAATGTGAGATCCATGTGTACCATTGGCTATAGTTACATATTTTAAGTTGGTCATTAAATGTTTAAAGAATGACACATTTCTGTAATGAGATTTTGTTTAGTCAACTCATACTTAGCTATAAGAGCGGAAATTAGTTGAAATATATGATATTGTGCTTGCAGGAGATTGCGTGTGAGCATTGAACGAGATATGGGGGCATCTACAGCTTCCCCTAATACCATTAGATTTTTTGTCCCTTATTGGATTAGTAATGACTGCTCTGTACCACTTACGTATCGAGTGGTAGAAATTGAGCCTCTGGAGAATGCAGATGTCTCAGATTCTTTGGTGAATACAAAAGCTGCAAAAGCTGCAAAATCTGGAAAATCATCAGGCTTTAAGAATTTTCGTAGCCATGCTGCAGAGACTATTGGGTCAAGTAGGAATATCCAAGTTCTAGAAGCAATAGAGGACAATAGTCCTACTCCCAGCATGTTTTCTCCACAGGAATATGTTGGACAAGGTGGCGCTAATCTTTTCTCATCGCGAAACGATGCATATCTTTCACCTCGTGTGGGTTTAGCTGTTGCTACTCAGCATTCCGAAAATTTTAGTCCTGGACTATCACTTCTTGACCTGGAAAAGAAGGTTAGAAGGAGACATTTTAATTCGGCAATATAATTACTATACCTTGTTGCTCTAGCGTCTATTTTGCTAACCACCCCTCTTCTATTCTCTCATATATAGCAAAGAGTGGATGTGAAAGCTTTTAGTTCAGATGGAAGTTACTACAACCTTTCAGCTTTATTGCACATGACATCAGACAGGACAAAGGTATAATTTTATACCCTTGTGTATCGTCCTTTTAGCTTAAAGTAACATCCTCGTATATAACTTTACCGTTATAATGTTAATTATTGCCGGCTTCTTGTTATAAGCATCATAACAAGATCCAGTTTGCTAATGTCCACCAAATTAACTAATGTCTTTGGGCTACATTATCTAAATATCATTTGCTTCTCTTCTTTCTTGTTCATGTACCTGAGTACTTAAGTCAAGGTCCCTAAATATTTTTAATGCAGGTTATCCATTTTCAGCCACACACCTTATTTTATAATAGGGCTGGTTTAAGTTTATGTCTGCAGCAGTGTGATACTCAGTCACTAGTATGGATTCATCCTACTGATGCTCCCAACCATTTTAAGTGGCAGACGTCTGCCAAAGCTGAACTATTGAAGGTCTGGATATGCTTACCCTTTTATCTTTGTAAATACTACTGCTTAATTGGTCTATTGCTCATTTTTCTTTTGTGATTGAAATTTATCTCTACTGTAGTTGAAGACCAATGGGTATCACTGGAGTACGCCGTTTAGTGTTGCAGCTGAAGGCTGGATGCGTGTTTCCTTGAGGAATGAAATTACTGGCCAACACTTGTATTTCAAGGTTGAAGTCAGAAGTGGAACAACAAGCTCACGCTTTGATGTCATCTTTCGACCCAATTCATTTTCAAGCCAGTACAGGTTTTTTTTTCTCTCTATTACGTTGATGATTTTTTTACTTTTAAGTTCTCTTACAAATTAAGAAAACTAAATAACTGAGCGATTGTTTATGCAGAATTGAAAATCACAGTATGTTTTTACCCTTCCGTTTTCGGCAAATGGACGGTGGTGATGATTCGTGGCGTTCTCTTCTTCCATGCACAAGTGCCTCATTTTCATGGGAAGACCTTGGTAGACAAAGAATCCTGGAAGTTCTGGTGGATGGTGCTGACACTAAAGATTCGGCTAAGTACAATATTGATGAGGTTCAGGATTATCAACCTGTTCAGATGGATGGGGGGCCCACTAAAGCAGTCCGTGTTACTATACTGAAAGAAGAGAAGATGAATGTTGTTATCTTGAGGGACTATATGCCTGGCTACAATGGTGATCTCAAAACAGCAGTAAATATGAAGAGAAATATAACCACCTCATCTTCATCACAAAGGAATGATTCTCCACCATCAGTTTCATCTACATCAGATTGCGAACTCCATATTACTCTTGAGCTCACTGAGCTTGGGTTGTCCATTATTGATCATACACCTGAAGAGATACTCTACTTGTCAGTGCAGAACCTTCTTTTAACACATTCAACTGGCTTGGGCTCAGGAATTAGTAGGTAATGTCTTCTGGCACCAAAATATATTGTCAAATTTTACTTGTGCTGTTATTATGCTAATATATTGTCAAATTTTACTTGTGCTGTTATTATGCTAATTCACAGAGCTTGTGTGTTTTTCAGGATAAAATTAAGAATGAGGGGGATCCAAGTCGACAATCAGCTGCCTTTGACAACAATGCCCGTTCTCTTTAGGCCACAAAGGATTGGGGTAGAAGCAGATTACGTATTGAAATTTTCTCTGACCAAGCAATCTGACGGATCATTGGATTTTTGTGCTTATCCTTATATTGGTTTGCAGGTGAGTAGTGAATATAGCTCTTGTAGCTAGTAAAAGCTTTAATCATGCTTCTTTAATTAAATACCGTATGTTTCTTCCTCTCTTTTTTCTTTTTCTTACAGGGACCTGAAAACTCCGCCTTCTTGATAAGCATTCATGAACCAATTATTTGGCGACTTCATGGTATGATCCAGCAGATTGATTTTAGTCGATTTAGTGATGGTCAAACAACCGCTGTTTCGGTGGACCCTATCGTTGAAATTGGGTATGTTGGACCCTCATTTCTGGCCTCTCGAACTTGTATCTACTGTGTAGCAACAATATCATTTTAATTTTTGGTGATTGCAGTGTTCTAAATATCTCAGAGTTTCGATTTAAGTTCTCCATGGCTATGTCACCAACTCAACGCCCTGTGGGTGTACTTGGTTTTTGGTCATCCTTGATGACAGCTCTGGGGAACACAGAAAATATGCCTGTACGTATCACACTTCCTGAAGATTTGTTATCATTTACTCTGAACTCTCATTATACATAATGTATGCATGTTAACATGACAGGTGCGGGTAAATCAGAGGTTCCTGGAAAACTTGTCTATGAGACAAAGTGTTCTTACAACAAATGCCATTTCAAATATAACAAAGGATATTCTAAGTCAGCCTCTTCAGCTGCTTTCTGGTGTGGATATACTGGGAAATGCAAGCAGTGCATTTGGACATATGAGCAAAGGTGTTGCCGCCTTATCAATGGACAAGAAGTTTATTCAGAGTCGGCAGAGACAGGTTTGTTTCATATATTATTTATGTTATTTGGTTTTGGAAGTAGTTATTTATTTAGGGAAGTGATAGTTATATGTTTCGGAGCAGGAAAATAAAGGTGTTGAAGATTTTGGTGATGTGATTAGAGATGGAGGAGGGGCACTAGCAAAGGGTTTAATTAGAGGAGTAATGGGTATAGTTACAAAGCCATTAGAAGGTGCAAAGGCGTCGGGTGTAGAGGGTTTTGTTTCGGGTGTTGGTAAAGGGATAATAGGTGCAGCTGCACAACCAGTGAGTGGTGTCCTTGATTTGTTATCAAAGACAACAGAAGGTGCAAATGCAATGAGAATGAAGATTGCGGCTGCTATCACCTCTGAAGACCTTCTTCTCCGCAGAAGACTCCCGAGAGTTATTAGTGGTGATAATTTACTCAGACCGTATGATGACTACAGGGCACAAGGGCAGGTGGTACCATATTATTTACCTTTTTTTTCATTGATGAGCATGTTGCTGACATTCATCCAAATGCATGCACAGGTGATACTGCAGCTTGCCGAATCAGGGTCATTCTTTCTACAGGTGGATCTATTTAAAGTCCGTGGAAAGTTTGCACTATCCGATGCTTACGAAGACCATTTTTCGCTACGCAAAGACAAGATACTTCTTGTCACGCATCGAAGAGTTTTACTCTTACAAGTACGTGTTACATTTTTTATTAAAAAAAGAGAGGTCTTTAGTAGTGCTCAAAGAGCCAAGAATTTTTTTATTTATTATTTCAATAGCATAATTGGAAGTGAATATTGGGCTGCAGACATCCAACATTATAACACAGAAGAAATTCAATCCAGCTAGAGATCCATGCTTGGTATTGTGGGATGTTCTGTGGGAGGACCTAGCTACCATGGAATTAACTACGGGAAAGAAAGATCACCCAAATGCACCTCCATCCAAACTTATTTTATACTTGAAATCTAAGTCATCATCTGAAAACAATGATCATACTCGTGTTATCAAATGTTACCGTGATACGAAACAGGCTATCCAGGTTTACACAGCGATTGAGCAAGCAAGAAGTACATATGCCCCCAAAGGCTTGAAGGTATCAGTTGTATTTCCGTCGTCTTGCAGTTTTTTGTATTTCCGTTTTCTTTATTGGCTTCTAATTTTAACGTCGTTTTGCAGTTTTTTGTATTTCCGTTTTCTTTATGTTGTGTTATAGCAATGCAGTATTTTTTGTACACTTCTTATCTCCGTGGCAACACGCGGATAGTAAAGCAGTTTAAACCAATGCAGAACTAGTTTGTTGAAAGGTGTCAAATATCATTTCATGCAAATTTGGCATTGAACCGGTTGTTATTGACTCAGGAAATGCATAAACGGAAAGTGAAAAGGCCATATTCAGCAGCAAGTGACGTGTCGACTGCTGATGCAGTTTTTCTAAAGGAACATCCGTGGACTTCACAGCAGGTTCCAGCACCAATTCCTCCAAATTCAACTTTTGGGAGCAGCGGTGGTAATCATCAATAAAACTGTGAAGGGTGTATTAAGCTTCTTTATTTCCAGTTGTAAGCACTAATTGCATAAAATTTGGTTCATCGTGATGAATAGGTTATGAGCATGATGTTTGCTTTGCTAATACTTAGGTGTTGTGAAATGAGAAGGATGTAGAGAATTTGGTGCTGGGAGGGAAAATGACCACGACCTATGTTGTGGAAATTGCGGGCAGCTAGTTGGAGAAAACCTTGTGTCTAGTACTAGTTGGTGTTTAATTTTTTATAGTTGTAGAGTGAGGAGAGCACATATAATGAGAATAGAATAGAATAGATCCATATATATAGGTGATATTGTATATCTAGAAACAACACTGGTCAAGTAAGATACATGCCAAAAATAACATGTATGTATTAAAGATACATGATGCCACTTTTACATAATATTTTCGTTTACTCATTGCTGGTGAGACTTTTTATTCAGATCCTTGATATCTCTTTGGTTATTGGTTAATGGTAATACACCATAGGTGGTTTATTGTAAAATTTTCAGTGCTTAGTTGGGTTATGGATAAGTTCAAATTTGAAATGAATTTCTTTAATCAATGGAATTTGAGACCATGTAACTTTCCTTTATTAAAGTGAGATTTCTAAGTAATGTTGAAATAGTATTAAATTTAATTGTTTTCGTTACCCATACAAGAAAAATTTTTGAAAGGTTAAACTATCAATTTCAATTCCATTGAATCCCACGAAAACGCCACTATAGTTCTACCGTTAAACTTGAATGCTTTCAAATCCCTTCAAGATAACTCTCAGAAGTCAGTTTGGCATCCTAGAGGGGCCTAGATTGAGTGAGCATTAACACAAACTCGAAAATGGTGATGAACGAGGCCAAATTTGGCTTCTTGTGCATTTTGCCTGACAAATACAAATAGACTGTTTGGTCGTGACCAAATATTAAACGGTTGGCATATCTTGAAAGAAACTTTTTTGACGATTTGGAAGATATAAAGGTTCCATTTGTGTATTTGGTGGAATTTGGCATATCTTAACCAAACCCTTCACATGGGCTTGACATGCACTTATACTGGTCCGGAGAGACTTACTTTTCTAGATTTTAATTTTTATATATATATATATATATATATATATATATATATATATATAGAGAGAGAGAGAGAGAGAGAGAGAGAGAGAGGAAGGGTAAAATGAAAACCACTCCGAGTTGAGAAAACTTTCGAAACTCTTCAAAAACGGGGTCAAAAAGTTTTTTTTTTCATTAAATTTTTTTATGGTGATTCTTTAGGTTATAGGCTACCCCTAGGTGGAAAAAAATAAAAAAAATGCCTCAGGGATTTTTTTAAAAAAAATGTCAAAAAACAGTCTTGTTACATATGTAACATTGTATACATATATTGGTTACATATGTAACAACCATTTTTTGAGATTTTTTTTAAAAAAAATTGTCGGGGCGTTTTTTTGATTTTTTTCCACCTAGGGGTAGCTTATAACCTAAAGAATCACCATAAAAAATATTGAATGAAAAAAAAACTTTTTGACCCCGTTTTTAAAGAGTTTCGAAAGTTTTCCCAACTCGGAGTGGTTTTCACCATAACCATCCCCTATATATATATATATATATATATATATATATATATAGGGAGAGGATCATTTGAGAACCAATTTGATTTGAGAACTAAAAAGAACTAATTTGAGCCACAAGTTTATTTACATGTATCCCCCCTCCCATGAATTGTAGTGGTCCCCCCTGAAATGTGTGGTTGAGATTTAGTTCTCAAAAGTTCTAAAAACAAAAAGTTCTCATTTGAACATATATATATATATACATATATATATATATATATATATATATATATATATATATATATATAGGGTAAGGATCAATAGAAAACCTCATCTTTTTGGAAAACCTAGAAAACCCATCTTACACTATTGATTAGTAAATATATGGTTGAAAATGAATGTGTCATTTTTGGAAAAAATTTAAAATCTATTTAATGCACCAAGGGCATTATAGACATACCATATTTTTATTAATAAGTGTTTAAATTAATTTTCTCTCTCTCTCTCATCTCTTATTTTCTAAACTCTCTCTCTTTTCTTTAATTTCAAATTCTCAGACCAAAATTTTGAAAAAAAAAAACTAACTTACAAAAGAAAAAAAATAATTGATCATCAGCTCATCACCACCGTAACGATTGTTACATCGTCGTAACAATAATTTTAGTTTCTTTTCAAGAAAATAAACGATGGTTACATAGGTGTAACCATTCAGAAAAGTTTGTAAATTGTATTCGTGATTCTATTGTTTCTAGATCTGATTACACGTATGTAACACTTTTATTTCACATGTTTTTAATTGATGTTACACGAATGTAACACTATGTATTTTCTTTCTAGAACGTATGAAATTATTTCACGTGATTACGCATTTAATAGTTATTACATAAATGTAAGTAGTTATTAGATGTATGTAACACTTTTATTTCACATGTTTTTAACTGATGTTACCTTGAATGGTTACACATATGTAACCATCGTTTATTTTCTTGAAAATTAAAATTATTGTTACAACGATGTAACAATCGTTGTGTTGATGATGAACTGCTGATTAACGATTTTTTTTTCTTTTGTAAATTAGGTTTGTTTGTTTTTTTTAAATTTTGCCTGAAAATTTAAAATTAAAGTAGAGAGAGAGATATTTTAGGAAAGAATAAATGGGAGAAAGAAAATTGTTACTAATTAATAAAAAATTTCCTGTTATTTTTATATATGGCCAAAAAAAAAGATTATCCATAAAATCATTTGTCTTTTAAACGAGATTTTATTAAAAATTAAAAAAAATAGAAACTAGGATCCTAGAACCAGATCGGGAGACCATTTACAATATGGATGCATAAAATCATTTAATTGATTACTCTGTAACAGCTTTGAATTTATATCAAACTATTGTGAAGTTGATAAATGTTTGGAGATAAAATACAGCTAAAAAACTGTTTTGGAATGTGAAGTATTTTGAGTTTCAAAAATCATATACTAAGGTAGAAAAGTCGAATTATGGAATAAATAATAACTATTATTCTCTTTATATGATTTATCAAAAGGCATTGGGATTTTCTAACATGTTGTCTAAGGGCACACATAAAGTCCAATAAATTCAAATAAAAAATTAAAAAAGATACGAAGATTTTTTTGAAAATTAAAAAAAGATATCTAAATTCATCTTGAAAAATGAGAAAGGTATAAAGATTCTTCTTGAAAAAAATAAAAAATGTATTTTTAATTTTTGAGATGCATTTATTGCAAATTTTTTTTTAATTTTTTAGATTCATTTATTGCCTTTATGTGTGCTTATAAGGCACATGTTAGAAAACCCCATATATAATAAATATTCATGCGTCTAGAAACTATCTATAGGGCTATAGGCACCCAATAATGTATACATCTGTTCTTTTTTTTTCTCTTTTTTTCATTTACAACCATAATTAAATAATATTTTTTTTTATTTTTTTGTTATTACTTTTTATTTTTCTTCAAACCTCAAGTTTTTAGGGATTCAACTATTTTTTCCTCAAATATTGAGATGATCAGTAACTTTGATAATTTTCTCTACTCACAACCACTGACAACTAAAGCTTAAGTTTTAAAGTTTACACTCGCATATTTATAAGGAATGGGCTATAAATGCTCTAATTTGGTTATAAAAGAAAGTGTTATTGGCTTCAAATAATCCTAACTCATCACTTTTTGGCCAATAACACTCTCAACTAACGAATTTCCTTCTGGCACTCCCAACTATCAACATATTTTCCTCCACCACTCCCTTCGTTAATTTTCTTTAATTCCGTTAGTCATCTGCCTATGTGGTTGTCCAACATGGCATAAAATGATTATGTGGATGTTTACGTGGCTTATGGCCACGTAGGCAGATGACTAACAGGGTTAAAGAAAATTAATGGAGGGAGTGGTGGAGGAAAATATGTCGATAGTTGGGAGTGCCAGAGGGAAATTCGTTAGTTGGGAGTGTTATTGGTGAAAAGGTGATAGTTAGTATTATTTGAAGCCAATAACCCTAAAAAAAAGATAGTTTGTGGGTAATTAAAACAAATAAAATCAATTTGGCTTTTAGATATTAATTTAGTATATTACCTAGTCAAGATTTTTGAAAAGGTAATTTTTTCCATTCAATTTAATGTAGTCAAGGTATTCATGATGAACGAACGTTTTGTAACACTTACTGTCTTTAATTTTTTTCCTTAAAAGTGTCAAATTAATAATTACACTGATTTTCATAAATAAATTTTCGGAGGTTAGCTTAGTGATATAAATATCTTTTTTGGATGTATATATATAAAACAAAGAGTATATATTATTACTTTAATTCAGAGTTGATATAAACCGTCAGTAGTGTTGGGAAGTCAGTGAGTCGATCGATCATTGAAAGATGAGATTGGCATTAGCTTCTCATGTTTTGGTGGTGCTTGTAATTTCTTTCATCTTCGTCCTTGCTGGTGGTAGTGGTGGTGGTGATTTAATCAATCAGGTGTGTCAACAGACGGTTGATCCTTCTCTATGCTCCAACTCTCTTAGATCCGATCCGCGGTCAACCAATGCAAGCCTCACCATCCTCGGACGCATTTCCATCAAGAACGCCCAAAAGAGCGCTAAAGTTGCCAAGAAACTGATCCACTCCGCCATAGATTCCAGCAGCAGCTACACGCAATGCATAGCGCTCTATGATGATGCCATCTCCAACATAAAGAAATGCAAGAAAGCCCTAAAGTCACGTGATTATGGCGACTTAAACACGTTCGTGTCGGGTGCCATGACAGATGCTAGTTTGTGTGATGGTAGCTTCGGTAGAGGCGTCCACGGACCACCCCAACTTAAGTTTGCTAGCGTAGAGCTACAAGGCTTATGCAATGTTATTCTAATCATCTCAAACGTTTTATCAGGAACAAGACAACTAAATATTATGTGATCATTTCAGGCATGATCCTCCTAGTCCTAGCTAGCTATAAACATACATTTATCAGCTAGCTAGTTATGATATGTATAATGCTATTAATTAATTAATAATCTTATTTACTGCTATATTATTAATTAAATTAAAGGTTTTGATTAATCATCTGATATAATATTGAATGATGTTGGCGTTGATGTTGATGCACTAGAGGTGGAAATAAAAAGGAACCGAAACGAAGGATCACCCCGGACCCGAACCGGTTCCTACCCGATGAAAACAAGAACCGTCAAGCCCGGATTGAATAAAAAACGTAAAACAAACATAAGAACAAAGGTGAATCGCTCAAACTTTATTAATCAGAAACTACTCAAAACTGATTATGGATATATCGTTACAATATCATGTGCTCGATATATATAGAGATATATAAGAAAACCCTAGCTTGGTTAACAAGTAAATAGTCCCTAAAATAATTAGGGTTGGCCCGTTAACTTTGTTAATGTTCTATACGGCCCATGCGCTTGGGCTAATGACCCATCGGCCCGGGTCATAGCATTAGCGTCCAACAAACCGATCCCTACCTGACAGTTCCTTACCGGGTTTAGGTGTTTTTTCGGGCAATTGGTTCGACTTTGGAACACACATCTGTTGTGGTAAATACAACATTCAAAACCAGTTTCTATGATTCTCCATCTTTTATTTCGACAATTTGAGGATGATTGTTTGATTATTAATTTATTATTAATTAATATGCAGGTAAATTTATTTTTGAATACAATGGTTAAACGATCCATGTTTCTGAAGGTGAACTTGTTGGTGTGGCGTGTGGAAATGGGTAGAATTCCATTAAAGGTTGCTCTGGCGGCTCGGGGTTTGCAAGTCCAGGAAGGATTTACTGTGGGGAAAATGATGAAACAGTGGAGCTTGTCTTTATGGAATGTAGACTAATGCAGGAAGTGTGGGACATGATCTCATCGTGGTGCGAAGTGGAACCAATTTACGGTGTCAACATAAAAGATTTGATCTATTCAGTAACTCTATTAAAGGTTCGAGCGTTAAAAGACGGGATGTCCAAGCGGTTATCATGGTCACAATATGGGTGATATGGAAAGGAAGAAACAAGCAACTTATGTTTACAAGTGGAACAGAAGTATGCCTAGATAGGATGTTGTTTTATTGCATGGACAGACAGACCACAGACGTGATCTGACTCCTCATTTCAAGTTGTTTATCTACAAAATCACACCAGATGATTGGATGCTATTTTATTTATGTTAAAAGAGTTTATTCCATCCATTATAATAGCATGCTGCTAAACCCATTGGATGTTTCTACCAGCTTTTGATATCCTTTAATTTTCAGGGTTGTGGTCTTTTGATAGATGATAAACACACAAAGAATGGAAGGTTGTCCATGGCAGAAACATCCAATGGGTTTAGCAGCATGCTATTATAATGGATGGAATAAACTCTTTTAACAAGAATCAAAATAACATCCAATCACTAGGCTTATTGCAACAGCCTGAGATACCAGTTTGGAAATGGGAGAATATCGCAATGGATTTCATAACGAAACTGCCCCGTACGACAGCAGGAAATGACACAGTTTGGGTAATTGTTGACAGATTGACCAAATCAGCTCATTTCATACCCATGAAAGAGAAAACTGATGCTGAAACCTTGGCTAAACTGTATCTGAAAGAGATCATAGCTCGCCATGGAGTTCCAATATCTATTATTTCAGATAGGGACGGTCGATTCACCGCTCGTTTTTGGCAATCGTTTCAAGAGAAAATGGGTACTCGTTTAGATATGAGCACGACTTATCATCCCCAGACTGATGGTCAAAGTGAAAGAACGATACAAACCTTGGAGGATATGTTAAGAGCTCGTGCTATTCACTTCAGTGGTAATTAGGATACTCACCTACCTTTGGCAGAGTTTTTTTTACACTAATAGTTACCACTCTAGCATCAAAGCAGCACCATTTGAGGCTCTATACGGAAGGAAGTGTAGATCCCCTCTGTGTTGGGCTGAAATTGGTGAAAAGCAATTAACAGGCCCGAAAGTTATTCAGGAAACGACCGATCAAATAGTATTGATACGAGAAAGATTGAAGGCGGCTGCCGATAGACAAAAGAGTTATGTGGATAATAGACGATGCCCCTTAGTATTTAATGTAAGAGATCGTGTCATGTTGAAAGTTTCTCCCTGGAAAGGTACCATTAGATTTGGTAAAAGAGGTAAGTTAAGCTTCGTTATATTGGACCTTTTAAAATAACAGCTCGTATAGGCCTCGTGGCATATAGACTATTACTTCCTCCTGAGTTGGAAGGTGTACACGACGTATTCCACGTGTCCAACTTAAAGAAATGTTTGTCCGACGAAACATTGATCATACCAACAGGAGAAGTTCAGATCGACAACAAACTTAGGTTCAGTGAGGAACCTGTTGAGGTTTTAAATTGGAAGGTTCAGAAGCTTCGACGAAGTCGTATCAAACTGGTGAAAGTTCGCTGGAATTCCAAGTATGGTCCGGAATTCACATGGGAAAGATTGGATCAAATGGAAAAGAAATATCCCCAGCTCTTTCGTCGAAGGCAGAAAGGTACGTTACATTAAAATTTCAGGACGAAATTTCTTAAACCAGGGGAGACTGTGACATCCGTCACTTTAATTTTAGATTAAGAATGATAAGTTAGGATTTATTTGGATATATTTAGAATTAATTATGATTATGTGGATTATTTGAAATATTATAATATTATAAAAAGTCCCGTCACTGTGAACCAACCAACGAAATGAATAAAATATTTCGTTTTGTTTTAATATTAAGTTTAATATAAGTTAGAGCCTTTAGGAAAGGTTTTACATTCGGTTAGTGATGAATTAGAGAAAATTACGTGAAAATGGAATCGAACCGTGTAAAAACGTCACTACTTTTGGTCACCGACCAAGTGTGACAAAATTGAAAAAATAATTATACAGTTTTGAGCGTAATTTAATTTCATGAATTATCATATAATTGTTTGAATTTATTGGATTCGAAAAAATACCCGCGAAACACGACATACACTGTGTATTAACTAGAATGTTATAAAAATTGGAAGAATGTGTGTGTGTATGCATGCATGTCGTAAATATATATATATATATATATATATATATATATATATATATATATATATGGTTGACTGGAGTGTGTTTACAAGTAATAATAAATAGAAAGTGATGATGGATTTATGCATGGGGTTTATGTAGTATATGTAATCATGTTTTTTTTAAACAAAACCTACATACGCCATATCACTTAAGACAAATTAAAAACACAACACTCTCCTCCTTCTCCCTCTATTTACGGCCGAACACCCCTCCCCCCCTCCCCCCCCCCCCCCCATCTCTCATTCTTCTCATCTCACTCTCTCACTAGAAAACACACACACACCAATCTTCTTCCATCCTCTTTCAAGATTCAAGAACTTTCAAGAACACCAAGCAACTTCTACTCTCTCTCTCTCTAGCAAAAAGGTACATGAAACTTCATCTAGTTTCTTCAAAAATTCAAAACCCACCTCCAAATCCAAGAACCAACATCAAGATTTTGATAAGTTATGGTGGATTTGGATGGTTCAAGCTTGAATACTCCATGATTTGTGTGAAAACCCCACACACACACACAAAATTTCGTGAATGTGTGTGAGTGTGTGTAAGTGAGTATTTAGTTTGGGGTTAGGGTTTGATCATCAAGAAACCCACATGCATGTATTATCTAGGCTTAAAACAAGGTTTTTGAGAAGGATTACATGTAAGTTTTAAAGTAAAACACAAAGTTCTTGATTGAAAATGAAAACTAGTTAACTTGATGACACATGCATGGATAAAAATCATGATTTTATGTGAGTTTATGTGTATCTGTGTTAATATGATGATGATTTACTTTAGAGATTTGATAATATTTGATCTTGGTTATATGAAAATGATATGTATAAAGGATATTAGGTTGTGAAACCCTTGGATTTTTAATAAAATCCGAAATATATAATATATATATATATATATATATATATATATATATATATATATATATATATATATTTGAACTTGGAATAAAAAGGTTAAATAAAATCAAGACTTGGTGTTACAATTGTAGTAAACTCGCCTCATGGTCGTCAATGACGCCTACACGGTCGGTAACGATTGTCACTAAGATGAAACCCCGTGACTATTTCTCATAGTAATTCCGCCTATAATGGTCGGTCATGAGAAAACACGAGCGGTACACGCTAATTATGAATATTTGTAAATTGTTAACTTAAATGTATAAGTATTATATAAAATAGATAAAAATTATAAAAATTAATTTGAGGTCAGAATATTTATGTTAAAAAGTAACAAAATCTAGTATTAAAAACTTGGAGTAATGAACCCCCATGTGTGAGTATGTATTAAATTGAACTTTTAGTATATATAATGCATTAAAATGGGATAAAAAGTAAAAAATAGGTCAAAAATCCGAAAATTCAAGTTAAATCAGTATCATAAGGTTGGTAATCAGTAGAAAATGGCTAGAAAAATGTTTTAGAATTTTTGGAATTTATTTAATAATTAAAATGGAATTATGTGCTTAAAAATGGCTAAATATGCTTAAAAATAGAATAAATTGGTGAAATAATATGAAATAATTTGAGGACCTATTTTGGACAGTAGAAAACTAATATAAGTAAGAATAATTGAAAACTTAGGTGGAAATGGCACCCGAACCCTTAAAACGATAAAATTATGCATTAAAACGTGTAAAAATAAGGTATAAAATATAAAAATAATTGAGATCAATAGCTAAAAGACTTGGAACAGACTAGTAATGTTAGGAAACATATAAAAATGAGGTGGAATTAGAAATTTAAGTATTGGAGAAAATTTGGATAAAAACCGTCACTAGAAAGCCGTAAAAACGAGTAATTTAACATAAAATAGAGAAAAATTAGAAAATAAGTGCTATAATGTTTGGAATGATGTCAATTAAGTATAATAACTTATATTGAGCCTTAGCATAAAATTCCATGAGTATAGATTAATTTCTTTCGCCTGATTTGTCGAAATTAGTCGAATAAGGGCAAAATCGTCATTTTGTCTGAATATTCTAAAATTTCAGAATTTGCCACATTAGTTAAAGTAGAATTGCATAACTAATCTGATATTAATGGGAAATAGGATCAAGGCACTCAAAATCACACAATTTGAGGCACAAATCGCACGATAAGGCAAATGTGAGTTTCACTAACTAATGCCCTAAATTGAATTGATATATTTTGTTAAATGTTTTGGGCTTATTATTTATGAATATGCATTTGATATGAATGATAGATTGAGAATATTGTGGGTACGAAATTATTCGTGAGTGTCGGCGCACTCTCATAACAAGATGAGCAAGGCCTATACTAATGTAGAATTTGGAATTTGGAATTTAGAATAATGTCTTCTAGATCATTAATGTAGCGTGAGATGTATTGGTAGATCTACTGGGGTTGACCACCCGTACTCACTGATCAGTCGCTCTGGTCGCGAAACATGGTGAGAAATACGATCGAATATGGGTCTAGTTTTGATTTAGAGCTTACGATTAGTTTGTACATCGTAAACCTAACTAGTTTACGAACCAGAAATATTCTCCATTTGGATTCACTCTTTGATTCATGAATTGAATAAAAGGGATTAAATGCTAAAGTGGAAACCAAACGTTTTGTTAGTGGACTCACCAACCTAGTGTTGACTTGTGGTTTTAAACTATTTTTCAGGTAACTAATGGGATTCATGGAGATATGGATTTGGTGGTACGAGGATGACTACGTGACGTGCTATCGAGTCTATATTATGTTTTAGTAGTGGTGAAATGTAATGGGGACCTAAATATGGGATGACAGATTCATCCCAAATCTTTTGTAAACACTTTAGGGGATAATTAGTATATCCCAATTTTGTAAATGAAAAGTGTTTTAATATAAATTATGTTTCGCTTAACGCTGCTAAAACGATGGGTTAATAAA
>JBCNJP010000023.1:97062705-97088597 GCA_039602395.1 Deinandra increscens subsp. villosa | reverse complement strand
TATCCAAATATATTGCTCTTCATGGGGGCTGTAGTTTCACCTCAGCATCTATGCATTGTCACCGAGTTTCTTCCTCGGTTGGTTCTCTAACCCTATGTATTTGACTATTACCTAACATATTGAATAGTAAACTTAATTTTATGGACCAAAATCGATATCACTAATCATTTTTCATTTTGTAGTGGAAGTTTGTTCAGTTTACTTCAGCGCAGTACAACAAAGTTAGATTGGAGGTGTCGTGTTCATATGGCTATAGATATTGTCAGTATTATGCTAATGTTGATCATTTTGTGACTTATTGTTTCTTATAATTAGTGTGATAAACATAAGCACTAATTTCGTGTTTGATTGTATAGGCACGGGGCATGAATTACCTTCATCATTGCCAACCACCTATCATTCACCGCAATCTCAAGTCTTCAAATCTTCTTGTTGACAAGAATTTGACACTGAAGGCATGTTTGTTTTGATTTATTTCTTTTCTGCAAGGCCATATAATTAAAGATGACTAATAGTCTACAATTTAATAGGTTGGCGAGTTCGGTCTCTCCCGTATCAAACATGAAACCTACTTGACAACAAATACCAAGACAGGAATGGTACTACATTGTTCTTTATCCTATGGAGTATACTAAACAGGACTTCAAGTTTTTGATCCATTTTAAATTAGTTTTTTTTTTAGCATTTTGTTTTGATATTTTCTTTAAGTATCTTTTCATAAACATCAACTTTTTTCTATTTTAAAACAGTGTATTCATTCATTAATCAATCTTTTTCCTGTTGTTATTTTAGCCTCAGTGGATGGCACCGGAAGTTCTTCGTAATGAGCAAGTGGATGAAAAGTAAGTTTGTATCTTATTCTTTCTTATTAACATAATTTGGATTATGAGTTTATATTTGGATAACCAAGTCAAACTGAAATTCATGTAGATGTTAGTTAATCTCCTCATGATGTGTATGTAGGTCTGATGTATACAGTTATGGTGTGGTGTTGTGGGAAATTACCACCGGAAAGATCCCTTGGGAAAATCTCAACTCGATGCAGGTTTGAAATAATCTCAAACTTTGACTTCTAGGTTCAAATTTCAAACATAGCTCTCTACAAAAGACAATTTGACTTCAAAATGTATCGTTTAGAGTGTAATGTGACTTCCAAATGTACTTTTTAGAGTGTAATGGTGTCCCATCCATCTATTAAAAGTTGAGATTTAGTTGAAAGCTAGAATTATTTTTGGTTGACATCTAAAGTCAACGAATCACAACATGCAAACATTTGTGATTTTTGAGCTCTACATATATGATAGCGATGGAACTTGCAGGTTATTGGAGCTGTAGGATTCATGAATCAACACTTGGAGATTCCAAATGATGTTGATCCGCAATGGGCTTCTCTTATTGAGAATTGTTGGTCAAGGTTAGTCTTTGTAACCAAGTTGGATGACTTAATATGTCAAAATTGGGTTTCATGGGAATCTTGGTTTTTGATGGTAAAAATTTTAAAGCAATTATGGATTATATGTTAAATATACAAAGAAAGCCTTTAATTAGATGGTATAATTCTAGTTTTCAATGGAGTATGTTCATGATTATGTCAAGTACGTGTAACTTGTATTTATTTCTTTTTGTTGCTCAGAGAACCACAATCCCGCCTAACGTTCAAGGAAATACTAGTTAATCTGAAAGATTTGCAGAAGAAGTTTAAGGGCCCCTGCAGCTACAAAAAGGGTGGTTCATAAAAGCGAATCATTCTGGTTTTTATGAACTAGACACCTTTGCCTCTTGATCTTGAAAACATAAATACGTTCCAAATTGTTTAATTTTCTTGAGCTTGTGGTGGAGACAGCAAAAGGAAGAAAACAAACAGAAGCAGGGAGAAAGGTTTGAAGCCATTAATTGGGAGATCGAGAACCCAGTTAGTTGATTAAACATGTGCAGACTCTTAACTCTTTCTTCACCATACAATTAGGTTACACGGTGGATGAATCAAGCGACAGAAGCGGATCGAGTGGACATTCTATCAATCAATTAGAGAATTGAATGAAAGTCAGTTTCGGTTTAAGAAAATTATTGAGTACCGAACACGGATGTTCAACAATTGCAATGAATCGATCAATTAGTTACCGGAGAAATGTAACAGTTACGTGGACATTCTATCAATTTCATTTTAAACCCCACACTTTGATATAATAAACAAAATAAAAAACCTTTTATTTTATAACATGCCCGAATGCCCGACCAATTTATAGCGAATAACAATCCATGATAATACATTTAGGTGGCGTTTGGTTCACGGAATGTAATGTAATTGGAATTGTAATGTTTTCCCTTTTAAAGTTGGGTAAGGAATAGGCTTGAAATACAATGAATTCCTTTACTCAATGTAATTTAGAAATCCTTCACTTTAACGAATGAAAGTTACATGACCTTAAATTCCATTGATTAAAGGAATTCATTGTATTCCAAACTCCTTCTTTACCCAACTTAAGCATAACTTTAAACGGAAAACTTTACAATTCCAATTACATTACATTCCGTGAACCAAACGCCACCTTAGATCATACCACTATAGTTATTAAGTTAATAACAAGATTTCCTACCCCGCGTTGCTGTGAGGATAGTATTGGTGAATAAAACCGTCTTACTGTATAACCGTACGTACAAAATAGAAAAAAAAGACGTATAACGATCAAAACGCTTCAAACAATAAACTGTATTACACGATTTTACACAAGGAAATCTATGTGTATCCATTACACCACCAAGAAATAACACTAACTCCTGTCCCAAACTCAAACGGCTCAATCCGCAAATAGAAAAAGATTATGTTAGAAATTGAACGCTAAGTGTTGAATTTATAACCTAAAAGTTATTTACAGGACTGTACCTGTTACACCACAAACTTATGTGCTAAACTCGTCACGTAGGAATATTAAATAAGAAAAAATAAGCAAATGACATGATGATAAATATGCAAATAACATAATGTAAAAAAGATAAAAATAATATAATAGTAAACATGATAAAATGGAGGGGCAAAATAGTAATTAAAATTACCAAAGTTAGTAATTATATATAGGGAGATAATATTTATTTAATCTGTTATAAGTATTATTATTATCATTATTAAAATAATTTTATTAAAATATTTTGGGTGTTAAGTTCGTCAACCAAATCGTGTCTTGTTTGCTACTAAAGTAAATATAATTTAACTAACTATATACAAATATTTATTTTAAAACGATGGATAAAAGTATAATGTATAATTTTTAGTAAATAGATGGTTGGATGTAGGGAAGCATCGTGTGCGATAGCTTATCCATTCATTTTAGATACTTTATTATATTGTCGACACTTTCAATGTTTTGTTTTTATCGTTTTTGTGAGAAACGTCATCTTAGAAAATAAATGACGACACTTATTTTGGGAGCAATATTCAACACTAATGGTAATTTTATTTTAAATTATCAAAAAACATTCTATGATTCACTAGATATAGCAAACTCTTACCACCCCCTTTATCATTAGTCCAAGAGTTCACTCCGTATACCTAAGCCAAACTCTCCGTGAGCTTAACCCATGCAAGGTCACGACGTCACTCAGTGGCGGATCCAGACATTTTAGTGAGCGGGGGCAAAATATGGGTCGGCCCTAAATTAAATTGGGTCAAAAAAATTTGCTACAATGAGTCCGGTTAAAATGGGTCGGAGAAAAAACGAAAAATAACACACACTTATTTACTTAAGGATATTGTAAACTTATTCATACTAATTTACTTAATAATACAATAAAGTGATAAACTTGATAACATCGTTTGATCAAACGCAAACATAGGAAAAATAAAAAGCAATTACAAGTCAATTGTACGATGCACAAACAACAAAATACACTACTTAATTATCTACTCAATTTAACAATTTAATACACGATATTGTAAATGTGTTATACCTATAACTAATATCTATATCTAGTATATGATGTTAACTTTACGTTGCTTAAAATTTAAATAAAGCTTTAAAGTTTAATTAGTAATTGTATTTCAATTAATTAAAAGGGATGTTTCTGAAAAAGAAAAAATATACTTTTTCTGACAAGTTAACATATTTCCATCATACACTTTATTCTCTCTCCTCCATTAAACTTGCTAGTTCATCTTCTTCGTCAAGTATTTCTTAGCTTCTTCATCTTTTCCATGGATAAAATTAATTGGGTTTCTTCTCCCTTTCTCTCTATCTCTCGCTGGATAAAATTATTGGTTTTCTTCTCCCTTTCTCTCTATCTCTCGCTCTATAAAGGGGCCTTTCGAAGATTTTATGGAGGGGCATGCTAAAAAAAGCTAAAAATTTCTACTACGTGCCCGGGATTTCAGCGGGTGCCTCGCCCCCCGCTAAAGAACTACTGAATCCGCCCCTGACGTCACTTACGAGTGGAAGTTCTAGTGTCTTGAAAGAGAAGGGGGATTGCCAATTTTTCAATAGGGTAAAGTTCATGTATATATGAACCATTCATTATCTATTGTACAAACTTATAAGAAACAAATGAAAACTATATCAAATGAAGTTTTTTTTTTGGTAATTTGATATTTTTTTAATTTAATTTCACGTATATCCACCCATATCCACCCGATAACTTAACTAAAAAGTTTTTTTGGTTTTTTTTGTATGTCCGACTATGTTGCATATATATAACATATATGCAATATTATATGTTTAATATGTTGCATATATGCAACATAGTCGGATATAAAAAAATGATTTTTGTTTAGTTTTTTTGTTTTTTTAGATCGTTAAGTTGCTATCATGTGTATATACATGAAGGAAAAAAGAAGAAGAAGCACAAAAATTATATAAATAACTTTCATTCAATTGATATTTAATGGTTTTTATATTAGTTCTTTAAGTTTATACAATAAAAATGGTTTGTATTTGAACTTTACCCATCCACCCATATCCACCCGATGACTTAGAAAAAAGTTTTATTTGATTTTTTTTTTGCTTCTCCGACTATGTTGCATATATGCAACATTATATGTTTCATATGTTGCATATATGCAAAATAGTCGAACATATAAAAAAAACGATTTTTGTTTATTTTCTTTTTTTTAGGTCGTTAAGTTGCTATCATGTGTATAGGCATGAAGGAAAAAAAAGAAGGACAAAATTATATTTTTTATTTTTAATGTTTTATTAAATAATTCAATTTATATTTTTTATTTCATTTGTTTTTTACTTTTTATTTTCTAATTTAATTTTATCTTTATTTTTTTGTTTTTTATTTATTGTTTTATTTTTATTTTGTATTATTTTATTATTATTTTTCGTACTTTATATATATATATATATATATATATATTTATATTTTTTTTCTTTTTATTATATATATATTTTAATATTTTTTCCTTTTTATTTTTTCTATAAAAATTTTAAAAAGAAATCTAATTGGAAAAAAAAAATTCATTCCATTCCTTGAAGGAATCTAAAAAAAACACCCCTTCCACATGAAATGAAAATATTTAAAAATGAAAGGAATCACATTCCTCGTGTAATGATCAATTCCATTTCAATGTGCTACCAAACATGTCATTTTTTATTCCGATGTAATGACTCATCCCATTCCACACTCCATTTCTGCATGTACCAAACGTTACCATATTCTTTAACACCAATTTCTGGTTTAACTAAAAGGTTTGTATCATATATATCCCCGTAGTAGCAAAATCAAAATGTGTAACAAATTAAATACATTTCTTTATATATGGTTGAGAATATATAGAAGGACGGCGCGTTAGTATAATCAATTTAAGAGTAAATTTAGTAAGTAATAGCTAGATGATCGATCCGAGCTAGAGTTATTCATTTCAAAAGGGCCGCCAATCAAGAAAACATAAAAAGATCATTTGAGTTGATAAGAGGCATGCAAAGCATCTTTATTTTATATTTTATAGAGAGTAAATTAGACTTGATAATGATAGTAATTTAGATGGGTTTGTATATATATAAAGAAAGAAAAAGAAAAAAGATGGCCGGTGGTAAAAAGTAGTTGGGATTTATAGGGAATGAAGAAAGTGAGTAAATGCAAGTTGACTACCCAAACGACAAAACCAGATGACGCGGCAAAATGCAGCATAAAGACCGACTATCTGCTGCTACTCATGCATATATGCATAGGTCGGTCGGTTTCAGCACAGGCCACAGGGCGGGATGGATTGAAATAAGTGTACGTACTACGTGTGTGGTACTTTTATTATATATGTGATAATTAATAATAATTAAGATGATTGAAACACCACCCACCACAGCGGAGGAGCTGTTAAGGAAGATCCTGAAGCTAGAAGAAGACCATCGCCACCTTCTTAAACAACACCACCAGATATCATCATCATCATCATCATCAATCATCTCCTCCGCCGCCCACAAACATGAGAATCATAGATCATCATGGACGACGGAAACTCGATACATGAATATACTAGAGTCAATGGGTCAGTCGGTGTATATTTTCGATGTCAACAATCGCATAGTCTACTGGTAAGTAATCCTACTGCAACCTTACCCAACTAGCTAGCTACCGGCTACACACACCTAGCTTTTTGATCATATATATATATATATAGATTAATTTGATTTGATTTCCAACTTAACTGGCCGGCCGGCCGGTTCATAAATATATGATCATATGCGTGTACGTGCAGGAACCAAATGTCAGAAAATCTTTATGGTTATACCGTTGCAGAGGCTTTAGGAAAAACCGCTCCTGACATTATTATAGAACCTACGTATTCAGAATTAGCCACTCTTATCATACAAAGGGCTGTCAACGGAGAGACTTGGTCAGGCCAGTTTCCTGTTAACAACAAATGCGGCCAAAAGTTCACTGTGATTACCACTCTTTCACCATACCGGGATGACAACGGAACTTTTGGGGCCACATGTGTATGTACTGATACTCGCCTCTTTCGCACTGCTGCTGTTCCTCATCAACCGCCACAAACTACTTCAAAGATATCAATTTTGGTTAGTGAGTTGCATGTTGTTCAAATCAATAAATATATACCAATACAACCTAGCTAGTCTAGTCTCATGTAGAGAATGTAAATCGATCTTGTGTTTCTGTTCCCGTTTTGATTTCCTAACAATATTCATATCCCCTAGCTATTTGGTGATTCAGACCATTTTATTAAACTAATTTTTTTAGTCAATATTGCCTTTTGAGAGTGCATGTTTGAGATTGCTTATTTAAACAGCTTTATGCTTGTGCTTATTATATATGGGCAGAAGAAGCAGGAGGTACTGAAAACTACTTATTTCACCCGCCCGCCCGGCCTGAACCTTCAACTTTTAAATTCGAATTCACCTATTTTGAATAAGCAATTAATCTCTAACACCCTCTTATATATCTTGAGACAGATGGATTATTACATGTGTAATGCATGCAAATTGATTGATTGTTGTCAAAAATCAAAACAGGCTTCCAAGATTAAGTTGAAAATGAAGACAGGAGAGAACAACATGGATCATGATCATTCTGATTTTACCACTACTACTGAAAATTCTATTAATGAGGGAAGTGATAACCGCGGATCCAGGCTCCATAAAGTTTTCTCTCTAAAAGCAGAGACATGGATGGATAAAACCGGAATTTCATGGCCATGGAAAGCAAATAATGGCCATTTGAATAAAGATGACTAGCTAATAGTTTACAATTTAACAGATTGGCGACTTTGGTCTCTCCCGTATCAAATATGAAACCTACTTGGCAACAAATACTAGGACAGGAATGGTACTGCATTTTATTTTGGTATTTTCTTAGACAGTTGATTGTAAAGTCAAAAACTCTTTTCTTGATAAATATCTTTTCGTAAACATCAACTTAGTTTTACTTAAATGAGTACATGCATCAAATAGCGTATTCATGCATTAATTAATCTTTTTCTTGTTGTTGTTGGTTAGCCTCAGTGGATGGCACCAGAAGTTCTCCGTAATGAGCAAGTGGATGAAAAGTAAGCTTGTATCTTATTCTTTCATATTGACATAATTTGGATTACCAAGTCAAACTGAAATTCATGTAGATCAATAATAGAGTAACATGTGTCGGTTTTGAAGCTAAACTCTTGTTGGAATGGAGATCATGTGCAGGTCTGATGTATACAGTTATGGTGTGGTATAATGGATATCACAGGTAATTTCAGGAACGAGAATAAACTCAATATTCAATATAACCGGGACAAATTTACAATAACCCTATCAACCTTTATTTATACTAATTCTATACCCTGAAAAACAAGAAACCTAATTCTATACAAACTAGGAAACTAAATAAAATAATCAAATAATCAATATCCTAACCAAATAAACTAATTAAATAATTAAATAAAAATTACTAATTATCCCTAACTATGGACCAATTACAAGATTAGTCCAACAATCACCCCCCTAATCTTGTAATGTACCTCCAAGGTCTTGAATACCGAGTAAGACACGAAGTTCTTCCATATTAATCAATTGTCTTCTGTGTTTTCTTTGCATCAACACCTTTGCTGCAAACAACACAAAATCGCACCCCCTCTTCTCTGACTCCTTTGGGATATTCATACCAAAAACTTGTCCAAACACTTGAACCAACAACCACAAACACATTAACATCCGTTTTCTTCTACCTTGATCAAGCTCGCTGCTTGAACAACCTGTCAAAACAAATTCTATATCATCATCTGACCCTTGTTTCCTACCCGGAAACTCAGACCACACTGACTCGTGTTTCCTACCCGGAAACTCGTCACGACCGTAGACTGTGTTGTTTCGGTACCCCCTAGCTCTATCATTCCCTCGACCTCGTCCTCGATCGGTCCGTCGATCGCTAGAACCCACACCACCGGTCCGTCGGGTGTGGTTTCGGTCACCTGATTGAGCAAACACCAGTCTTTCTTGATCTTCTCTTATTTTTCTCTTACCTTGAAGCCTCTCTTCGTAAGCCTTTAACCTCCACGTTCTGCTACGCATCCAATTTGAAGCCGTCACAAAATACTTTTCCGATGGAAAATCAAGAAATAGACTTTGATTAACCAACGTTGCTATCTTCCTTCTACATAAAAAATTCTCCAAAGTAATAGAAAACCAATGACAATCAATTTTTGTTGACAAAAACTATTGTCTGAAAAACCTTGAAAAACCTTTTCTTCTACTTCCGTCTGAAACAAGAATTTTTGCAATTTCCCTTTTCAACACCTTTCAAACTAAACATAATTAATCATCGATCCAATTAACAAAAACTCCAATTTATCTTCTTGAGTAGTTTTCACCGCTTTCAACGTGAATCAACCTCTTTTTCTTTCAATTTCGGTTAATAAAGAATACCCGTATCAATAATGAACTTGCTGCCTCAGCAGTTGCTCAATCTTCTTTAACAACCTTAACCAGTCGTTTTGTCTCCGGTCTTCGTTCTTCGTGCAAGCTTCACCGAGCTCTGATACCAATTAATGGATATCACAGGTAATTTCAGGAACGAGAATAAACTCAATATTCAATATAACCGGGACAAATTTACAATAACCCTATCAACCTTTATTTATACTAATTCTATACCCTGAAAAACAAGAAACCTAATTCTATACAAACTAGGAAACTAAATAAAATAATCAAATAATCAATATCCTAACCAAATAAACTAATTAAATAATTAAATAAAAATTACTAATTATCCCTAACTATGGACCAATTACAAGATTAGTCCAACATGGTATTGTGGGAAATTACCACCGGAAAGATCCCTTGGGAAAATCTCAACTCTATGCAGGTTTATAACAATCACAAACTTTGACTTCTATGTTCAAATTTCAAACATAGCTCTCTATACAAAACCAATTTGACTTCAAAATGTATCTTTTACAGTGTAATGGTGTTGCTAAACATTTATTAGAACTTGAGATTTCGTTTAAAGTTGGAATTTTGTTTGGTTGACATCAAATTAAAGTTAATGAACCACTAAATGCATATATTTGTGATTTTTCAGCTCTATATTATATATGACAATGACAATAATGGAACTTGCAGGTTATTGGAGCTGTAGGATTCATGAATCAACAGTTAGAGATTCCAAATGATGTTGATCCACAATGGGCTTCTCTTATTGAGAGTTGTTGGTCAAGGTTAGTCTTTGTAACCAAGTTGGATGACTTAATATGCCAAAATTGGGTTTCATGGGAATGTTGGTTTTTTATAGTATTAAAACTTTTGAACACATGGATTATAGGTTAAATATACAAGAACTTTAGATGTCAAATTCTAGTTTTCAATGGAATATGTTCATGATTATGTGAAGTGTAACTTGTTTCTTTTTTGTTGCTCAGGGAACCACAATCCCGTCCAACATTCAAAGAAATACTACCTAAGCTGAAAGATTTGAAGAAGAAGTTTCAGGGTTCCTCCAGGCTTCAGCTGCAAAGGGGTAGATAAAAATGCATGATTCGGTTTATATGATCTTGGAAACATAAATACGTTCAAAGTTGATTTTTTGTGTGAGCTTGTGGTAGAGACAAAATGAAGATGACAGAGTGACTGGAGGAAATACAGAGATCTGGTTAAATTATTGCTGACAAAATAGACACAAAAAGAGCCTATTCGAGTTAAAACTTGGTCTATCTCATCATTTGCCAAGTCTTTATTCTTTGGAAAATCTTATTGTTACATCTTATTCTTACATATGTTTGTTGACAGAGAATCACTATTGATATTTATTTCTATCAGAATCATGACGGGTCGGGTTGGTAACAGGTTAAAACGTGTTCAGTTCAAATTCATTTAGGTCAAAATGGGTCATTCTAAAATGGTATCAAATGGGTTAGCATCAAAACGGCCTGCAAACACAAAATGTGACCGAGTGAAAAGTAGTCGTTTAAATAGAGATTCAGATATTTACAGCGACTGGAGGTAGTCTATATTGTAAATGTTGATCAAAAGTTATTATTCCTCGTTTTGCCTTAAAATACGATAGAGTCTCTCTCGAAAGTTCAACACCTAAGCTCTCTTGAAATTTGTCCTTTTCAGAGAAGAGAGATGAATTCATATGGTTGCTTTCTACGTTATCTAAGTATCATAGGCCTTCCTCCTCATATAGAAACAGAGATTCTTGAATCGGGTGGGGTGCGAGAGAGAGAGAGAGAGAGAGAGGGGGGGGGGGGAGATATAGAGTTGACAAGTTTAAAACGGGTATAAAACCGATTAATGCAATAAAAATAATAACTCGCATAGTTTATAATAATCTTTTATAAAAAGTTTACATAAAATCATATAACATAATTTTAATAGTTTATTGTTATTCTACAACCTCTGCATGGATTTTTAGTATTATTGAATAGTATCACCGATTGTCTCGTGTTGGATTGACCCGCGTGTTTATTATGTGTTTATCCGATAATTGGACGTAAGTAGTGTGTTAAACGGACATGATTTGCATATGATGACCTAATTTCTATAAAATTAAGTCTAGTATAAAAGTAAGTTAATGAAAAATGTTAGTCAAGGTTAAACGTTGACCTGTAAATTTGTCGATTGTCACAATATCCTCCAAAATCTCGATTGCCTCGGACTATTTCCTATTGAAGATATAGTTATTTCTCGCCTTCCAAATACACCAAAGGGTAGTAAAAAAAAAGAAAATGCATTAATGACTTGTGCTTATGAGTGAACGGCCACCTCTCATGAACTTTTAGAAAATGTCTTGGACAAAGAAAAGCAACTCCTTCGGAGCTTTTGCCCACCCCACAACCAGCTCCTAAACTTCACTGACACACTAATAGTTCGCCAAAAGATGATTAGTTTCATCCTTCGTCTTGCAACATTCGCAAATAGCCTCCAAAGAAACATCCCTTCTCTTTAAGCAAACTTTAAATGAAATTCTATCTAACCTTACCCTCCAAGAAAAAGCACCAACCTTGATCGGAATCCACTTAATCTACGGAATACTCCAAGAATTCGTATCCAATAACATTGATTGAATCCACCTTCGCACTATATTGACCTCAAAAGGTTGAAACGAATCTCCCATCCAACCCCATATGTCATGTTCCTCTCCCATATCCACATTTCTCAGACAGCGCCTCCAATTGGACAACAAACGCCCCAGGAAGCTCTAAACGGCCTCCACCCACTACTCGATATAGCTAGATCCAGACCTGTAATTAGCCACAAACTTACTACAACATCTTTGACAACATCTTCCTTGAACAAAGCTGGGAATGAGTCTTTAGGAGAACCCATCCCCATCCAATTATCCAGCCAAAAAATGCCCCGAACCTTTATGAGATATTGCATTTGACAAGTTGTTGTCCTTCCCAAATAAATCAGTACAACCGTACAACCATTTACAAAGGAGGGCAAAGTTAGCAGGTTCCATCGAACCTATTCCCATCTCCCCCCCCCCACCCCACTATTATTATCCTTCATTACCAAAAACACTTATTCCTAGATCAATACCAACATCACTTTGTTTCCTCAATAAGGTAAATTTTCATGGTATAGATAGACTACTGGGATGATAGGTGGATTTGGGGGCTTGCTCTGTCTGCTTGGTTTTTCATTTGGCTTTTGATATATTTGACTTCTTAGCCCTGAAGGCTGTCAAATTTTTATCCAACGAGTCGGACTCGTGAATGACTTAAAATTAAGATAGCAGAGCAGCGGCATGTGTTGTGTTGTTGATCTCCTCAATCAATTAACAAATGCAGCGAGCGGTTCTGAATATACTTTTTTATTCTCCATCCCTCCCTCTCCTCCCTCCCTCGCCTATTTGTCTGAAAAATGATGATGATGGATAAGACAGAAATGCCAACAGCGGAGGAGCTGTTAAGGAAGATCCAGAGGCTAGAAGAAGCCCATCGCCTGAAGTACCTTATTATTAAACAAAAGAAGAAGAAGAAGAAGAAGAAGAACATATCATCATCACCATCATCATCAATCATCTCCTTCTCCTCCTCCGCCGCCCACAAACATGATGATGATCATAAATCTTCTGCAGAGACCATAGGGGATTCGGATTGGACGGAAACTCAATACATGAATATACTAGAGTCAATGGGTCGCCCTGTCTATATGTTCGATGTCAACAATCGCATAGTCTACTGGTAACCCACTTCACTTCACTTCACTTCACTTCACCTGTTTATTTGTCTATCACATGCATCTTAATTCATCACTACTACTACGTTCTTGATTTATTAATTAATTATTATTATTATTCAGGAACCAAATGGCAGAAAATCTCTATGGTTATACCGTTTCAGAAGCTTTAGGGAAAACCCCTCCTGACATTATTGTAGGCCCTGCATATTCAGAATTATCTCTTGTTATTTATCATACAGCGGGTGATTCTAAAAGGAGAGACTTGGTCAGGCCAGTTTCCTGTTAGGACAAAATTTGGGGAAAACTTCACTGTTATTACTACCCTTTCACCATGTCGCCATGAAGAAAATGGAACAACTTTTGGGGTTACATGTGTATGTGCTGACCCTCGCCCCCACTTTCTACACTCACCACCAACTGATCATGTTCCTAGGATGTCGATGTCGTCTTCTACACTAACTGCTGATGATCAACCCATACAAACCGCATCAGCTTTGGTGGTTAGTATATGCATGTTTATTAGAATTAGACCATGCATTGCACTAGCAGGCAGGCAGCTTCACATAAATAAATAAATAAATAAATACTAGCTAGCTAGCTAGCTAGTAGTTTAGTTGAAGAGTATTTTCATTAAACTAGCTAGTTAGCCATTCTTCACTCAAATCTTGCATTTAGGGGGTGTTTGAGATTGCTTCTTGGTATTCAAAACCACCAAGCCTAAAGTTCAACTTTTGAATTTGAATTAACCATTTTGAATAACCAATTAATCTCTAACACCCTCTTGTTTTGAGACGGATGGACTAATTACATGTGTAATGCAATTTGATTGATTGTTGAAAAAATCAAAACAGGCTTCTAAGGTTAAGTTGAAAACGAAGACAACAGGAGAGACTAACATGGATCGTGATCATCCCGATTGTTACGTCAACGGGTACTACTGAATATTCTATTAATGAGGGCAGTGATAAACTCGGACCCAGGCTCCATAAACTTTTATCTCTAAAAGCAGAGACATGGATGGGTAAAATGGGAATTTCATGGCCATGGAAAGCAAATGAAAATAGAGATAGTTCTGATATTGTAAGACCAGCTCGTGTTGGCTGGCCGCCTCGGTTACATTATAAGGATCAAGGAACAATATTCAGGCCCACAAACAAGTTCTAGCGCTTCTTCAAAACTAGAAAGGCAGCCGTTACTGTATGAAAGTCCTAGTGATACCAAAGAAGCACCAGCGTCACCATGCTCATACTCTTGTGGCACAAGTAGCTCCTGGAGCGTTGACAATAATAAAACCGACTTCGACACTGAAAACTTGGATGTTGAGATTTTGTGGGACGACTTGATTATTAGGCAACAAATTGAGCAAGGTATATCAAGTCATGACTTTTTTTTCATTGACTTTACTCAGACTTCTAACATAAAGCTTCTATTAGTCTTTCTAGAAATTCATGAGTGGAGAGTGTAATATTATCTCACTCATAAAGATAAGGACTTCCAGTATTTTCTGGTTTGGCCGGGTAAATGTTGGTTAACGTCTTATGCAATTAGCACACTAAGCAACATCACTTCTTCCAATAAAGATTGTGATAGTTTCTGTATCTACAGTTTACTATTCTGAAACTGTGATAATGTTGATTTGATCTGCAAGATTTCTTTATTTTATTAGCATTGAAGTGTTTTCAAACATTTATTATCAGGCAAACACTACAGTAAACAATGTAGTTTTTTTATTTTTTATCATAGTTTTGGGTGTTTCAATGTTTGATATTTTACTTGTTACATCTATTTTCACAGGTTCACCTGGGACAGTATATCATGCATTATTGTATGGTTCAGTATGTTTTTATCTTAGCCCTTAATACATCTTATTAAAAGCATGCTTATATTTCTTGTTTGTAAACAAGTGTTATGTACTGCTGTTCGAATTGCCAGCTGTTTTAGAAAAAACAAAGTTATGAGCATTATTGATGTATCTTTATGCGATGTAGGATGTTGCAGTTAAAATATTTAACAAGCAAGAATACCCTGATGACATGATAGTATCCTTTAGAAAAGAGGTTGTTTTTTCTTGTTTTATTTCATTTTGGTCTTCATGCTGAATTTGCAAAGTCAGAGGGTTTGACTTTATTTGTATGTCATATACTTATATTGTTATGAGTTCAAGGTATTTCTCATGAAACGGCTTAGACATCCAAATATTTTGCTCTTCATGGGGGCTGTAATTTCACCTCTGCACCTATGCATCGTCACAGAGTTTCTTCCTCGGTTTGTTCTTTAACTTCTAAATGTTTGACTGTTACCAGAAATCTTGAATACCTTAAATAATGATAAATAGTAAAATTTTGTGGACCAAAATTGATCACTAGTTTTTTTTCTTTTCATTTTACAGTGGAAGTTTGTTCAGGTTACTTCAGCGTAGTACAACAAAATTAGATTGGAGGCGTCGTGTTCATATGGCTATGGATATTGTTAGTAATGATCATATTGTTAATTATTTTCTTAAATCATTTGGTAAAAGGTACTAACAATAGTATCCAAAGACGTGTGCTCTAGCGAGGCTAAACAGCCTTGCGGCCATCTAGGCGCTCATGCGAAGTTCCAGTGGTATTCTCGCCAAAATTTACAAATTCAGGCCAAATTCTGGTCTGAACAGGTCTAAATAGCTAAAATTGGTCTGAAACATCAAAACAAGGCTGGAACCAGCCTAAACTAGCTTTAAACCAGTCTAAAACCCCTAAAAATGGTAAATTTATACTATGTGCTTTGCATAAAAAACCCTTGCTTTTTAAGTGCCTTGTGTCTCCCAAGGCTCACCCACCCCTAGCGCCTCAAGTGCGCCTAGCGCCTTCAACTACTATGGTACTAGCTAAATTCTTGTTTGTTTGTGTAGGCAAGGGGCATGAATTATCTTCATCATTGTCAACCGCCTATCATTCATTGTAATCTCAAGTCTTCAAATCTTCTTGTTGACAAGAATTTAACTCTGAAGGTGTGTTTTTATTCTCTTTTTAGCCACTTTTAGGGCCATATGAATAAAGTTGATTAATCGTTTACAATTTAATAGGTTGGCGACTTTGGTCTATCCCGTATCAAACACAAAACCTACTTGGCAACAAATTCAGGTGCAGGAACGGTATTGCACTGTTCTCTATCCATAAGCGTTCTGTTTTTTATTCTCCATTTTAAGTTAGTTTTTTTTCTAATATAATACATTTTCTTTCGGTATTTTCTATGACGGTTGATTGTAAAATTGACTATGATTTCCTGGTAATTTTTTTGTTTGTTTTATAAACATCAATGTAGTTGCTTAAATGAGCATCATTAAAATGTGTTTTCATTCATTAATCTTTTTGTTAGTTTTCTTGTTGCGTTAGGCTCAGTGGATGGCACCAGAAGTTCTTCGTGATGAGCAAGTGGATGAAAAGTGAGCCTATATCTTATTCTTTTGATATTGACATAACATGGGTTTGTGAGTTAATATTTGGACAACCAAGTCAAACTGAAATTTATGTTAAATAATAGATTAGTATGGGCCGGGTTTTTAAGTTAAACTCTTCATGATGTGTAGGTCTGATGTATACAGTTATGGTGTGGTGTTGTGGGAAATTACCACCGGAAAGATCCCTTGGGAAAATCTCAACTCAAAGCAGGTTTGAAACGATTTTAAATCTTGACTTCTAAGTTGAAACTTCAAACATAGCTCTCTCTAAAAGAAAATTTGACGTGTATATGAGATATACTTTGACATCAAAATGTTCCATTATACAACATAGTTTTATAACATGTAACTTTACCAAACATTTGTTAAAGAATTAATTTTTGCCATCAAAAGTCAATGGACCACTAAATGAAAACATCTGTATATTTTCAGTTTGGTATATGACAGTAATGGAATTTACAGGTTATTGGAGCTGTAGGATTCATGAATCAACGGTTAGAGATTCCAAATGATGTTGATCCACAATGGGCTTCTCTTATCGAAAGTTGTTGGACAAGGTTAATCTTTGTAGCCAATTGGAAATTTCTCCTGTTCAGTTTACCTAACAAAAAGTCACAACCAAATACGATTGACTTTCCTAGACTACCCAAAAGGTTTAATTATATACACAAACATGTTTTCTTCTTTTGAACGACTGAAGTCAGCTAGCAACATATTAGGTCCCTGTTCCCTAAGCTTGTCGAATTTAAACGATCCCCTGAAGTAAATGCTAAATGTTGGCCACTTGCACGGTAAGCACATACGTACACAACACATGTATGCGTTTTGTATGAGTTTTTTCGTGCAAAATGAGAACGTATATTGGTTTTGTTTTTGGTATTAACCTTTAATTCTCACCAAGCTAGGTATTATAACTTTTAAACAAATGAATTCTAGCACACATTTAGGTGTACAGTTCTAGCTATTCTCTGACTTTTCTTTTTTGTTACTCAGCGAACCACGATCCCGTCCAACATTCGAAGAAATACTGATTAAGCTGAAAGATCTGCAGAAGAAGTTTAGCAGGGCCCCTATTTGATGGTTCTTGATCATGAAAGTTATTTCCTTCTGATATTCATTCAAGACTTAGGACGGACTCACAAAACGAAGATAAGAGAGCAGTGCATGATTCATTGATCATGTTCTGCAGAAAGCTACTGTTATTTTATATTCCTTCCATGACTTAATAAAATATATATATATATATTAATTTATAACATAAAATACAAGTTATGTTTAAAAAAAAATCCTTAATGAAAGTTAAGAACTTTGTTTTCCCTTAATTATACAGTACTAATAAAAAACCCGCTCGATGCTCTAATGGCGGTAATTTCAATGTGATATTTGTTTCTTTATTTGAAAAATCAATTATTGCATTTGACTTATTTTTCACTTTACATATATCAATCATAAAATAGATTGATTAAATTTCTATTTTCCATTAATAAACAATTTTAATTTCTTGTTTAAATATTGTATACCCCCTTAAACTCTTATTTATCTAAAGTAAATAACAAGTTTGTTTTAATATGTATTATCTAATTATCTATTATCTAATACTAATAAATGATTACATTTTTGCCACATGTCATCACCACATTCATTCTTATCATAATTTTCCCACCTCTCTCCCCTATTAAATATCAAATATGAATCTTTAAATAATTAAATTATATAACTAAATAAAAATATATAAATTTTCTAATTTCAATAGTTATTGAAACTTAGTAAATTATAATAAAGTACATTATAGATATAGTGTTGATTGTTTTTACAATCCGGAACACAAAAAAAAAACATTTAGGTTATTGGTTGTTATATAAACCATTAAATAAACGAGCTATGTTTGTGTTGATCTTTGCGAATATACTTTCTTTACTAGCAATGGTAGCCGTAATATTCTGGATCCAACTACTGGAAATGTATGTCATCAAACTTCACACGATACCCTTCCTTCCTGGTGTGATCAAACTCCAAGTTAGGTTTTATTTGTACTAACTAAATTCATGGGTTGTAGTTCCATTCTTTTTGATGACTCATGAACCGACTATATGCTTAAACCTTTTGTAAGTGAACCCACAATCATCATTTGATTTCAAAGTCAATCATGATACCTCTCATGAATGTAGTTGGCATACGTTATCATGTTTATACATTGAATGTACCTTCACATTATCCATTATTGATTGACTATCACAATGTATAGCTACTCCATTTCTTCTTCAAATTTATTCAAGGTGATAAACTCAGCTTCCATCATAGATCTAAGTTTAACAGTTCGCATAGAATATCTTCAAGCTATAATGGCACCTCTAAGTTTAAACACACACTCAGTTGCTGATTTGTAATCCTATATAATGAGAATGAATAACAGTGAGTGTATCTATCTATCTATATATATGGATGGTTAAAGCTGTAGGGTGGGTTCATGAACCAACATATTCATTCCCAAAGAGCAGGCTTCTCTTATTTTTAGAAGTTTATTATGCAGCTCCTTCATTCCTTTCTCTCTTTCATATATAACACATACTATCATCTATAGGTTCAGAGTGGAGCAAGGGCATGGAACAAATATCTATTTTTACTTGACAAAACTTTAACCAGGCATCAATCAAGTTGTCACACACCAAAAGATAAACAAATGAAGAGGTAAAATAAAAATTCGGTTGTAAGATTATTCATGAAAAATCCAAAATCATCTTAACTCTTGTTATTATTACTCAGAGATTTCCCACATGAAGCAAATGCCTAATTGCAGCAACTGCATCGCCTTTGTGTTCCCGTAATGTTCTTTCCGCCACCTTCTTATCCAACTGTAGTCACAAAAACAATTAATCACTAATTCATTCCATCTTTTGTTTGTGAAAATGTAGATATAAAAAGAAAAGCATTATGCTCACCTCTAGTTCGTTTGCGATTATGTCAACTTCAGCAGCATTGATTTTGACAGCAGCCAACTCTTTCTCCCTTGAGCAAAATCATAAAGTAGCATCAATTGAAGTTAAACATACTGCAACTAGCTAGCATGGTTCACTAAATTCCCACATATTGTTACACATAGATATAATTTTCAATGGTACTGTGTGATGTGTTTCGGAATTTCATGCTGGAAGACATGTTGGCTATAGTAGCCAAGTTTTGTGTGTCTAATAACTCTATATAGCCATGTAAGAACAAATTCACATCTATAAAGCCATGAGATACACGAGTACTTGCTTGCATACCTGAGTTTTTCTTCAATAGAAAAACATATAAGAAGAAAAGGTAGGTATTAACTAGATGATGAGAGTATATTTAAAGCAGCTTATTTTCCATGCTAAGTAGCATAATTGATAACGCTATTGTCTTAATTAACCCAAAATCATCAACATCATATATAGAAGAAAAGGGTATTACAGCAAACCTCAATCTCATAGCATTCAAATCAGCTTCCTTTGATGCGCCTATCGAAGCCATGGCCTGAGAAAGAAGAAAACCATCTAATTATTAGTAAATTCCGCCTGCCTGCCTGCCTGCCTGCCTGCCTAATTAATAATCTAGAAACACATACTTCTTGAACACGAGTAGAATCGAGCTGACGATCTTCGACATGGTCAGTGAGCTTGTCGAAAGCTTTGCTCTGCTGCTGCAAGTCCTTGGAGTCTTCTACTCTCTCAATCCCTTCGTCGCCTCCCTCCATTGTTTGCTTACCCTACCCTAGAATTGGGGGTTTCTTTCAACCTTTCCTTTCCTTTAAACCCATGGGCCCAAACCTACTTAGAATGAATGAATGGGCTCTATTATAACATTTTAGTCATAAAAGCCCTCTTTAATTATTTATTACATAGTTATTATTATTATTATTTTTTTAATATAAATTTAAAATTATTAACTAAAAAATAAGATTTATTAATAAAAAAGTATTAATGAAAATTATTTTATTTAATAAAAACCGTTTTCTAAAGACAAATTCCATACATTTTTTTAACATACATACATAACATAAAATTAAAGTAAATGGCTTCATTTTCATAAGAAGAGATAGTGTCACCCTGTCTCTATCGTTTTGTCGCTTAACGTCGGAATGGAGTTGCTCTAGTGGGCTCCTCTCTTTCACTGCTTTTCTTCCTGACTCTCTCACAATCAAAGAGTTTAGTGAGCTAGACATCCCGTATAAGGAAAAAGACAAAAAAACCGTCCCTCTGAATTTTAGGAAATTATGTTCATTCGACGCTATACACCCCCCCTATATGGTTATACGCCCTCATATAGCACCATGTCCTGACAACCTCGTACTGATATGTACCATATCATCTACGAGGTGTATACCCTTATACGCCCCGTACATGGGTTAGTTTAGACTATGAGGTCTACAGATAGGAGGTCCCAATTCGGAGAGTGTAACAATTAGTTTTTTTATATATAAAAAGAAAGAATATTTGGAGAGTGTAACAGTTAGTTGGAATAAGATTGTCGAGGTCTTCCGTAAGAGACTCGCAGGTTGGAAATATAGGTGTTTGTCTATGGGAGGTCGTCTCACCCTTATCAAGTCCGTTCTCGACAGCCTCCCGACTTACTTCTTCTCGTTATTCCGCGCGCCTAAGAATGTGCTCGAGGCCCTCGAGCAAATTCAGAGTAATTTTCTGTGGGGTGGCTCCGACAATAAACGAAAAATTCATTGGATTTCTCGTAATAAGGTGCTTAAACCTAAGGAGGAGGGGGGTTTGGGGCTGTCCTCATTCCAAAACATCAACAACAACCTCCTTGTTAAATGGGTATGGAGGTACAAATCGGAGCCTAATAAGCTTTGGCGTTGTGTCATTGACAACATTCATCAGCGGCCCGGATCTACTAGGTTTTTTCCTGTTACGTCCTAGGGCTACGGGGGTTGTGGAAGGTCATTGGTAGGGTTGTCCATGATTTGCATTTGTTGGTTGCGATTTCCAGGATCACATGGTGGAGATTAACAGGAAATGGAAGTGGACTGAAGAGGCCGATGAATTTTTTTTGGTAAGTCATTGTCCGTAAGCTGCTGACCCGCGTGGCTGCTGATGCTCAGGTTTTTCCCCTCAACATGTGTAATACGGTGCCTGGGAAGGTTAATTTGGTGGCCTGGAGGGCTTTGCACGATCGTCTCCCAACAAAAAACGGCCTTATTCGCAGGAATATTCACCTCGACAGTGATGCTTGCGTTCTATGCGGGGACTGTCCGGAATCGGTGATACATCTGCTCACCGGGTGCAGGTTCTCGGGTCATGTCTGGCAATTGGTAAGGCAGTGGTGTCGGCTCCCCCAGGTGATAATCTTTGGCGTTGCGGACTTGACTACCTTCCACAATTCTATTGAGCTTCCTTCATGGAAGATCAAGGTTATCAACACTATCTTTCTCACTAGGTATTTGGAGCATATGGGTTGAGAGGAACAAGACAATCTTTGATAAAAGACCTCCTTCGATTTGTCGGGTGCTTTTGGAAATTAAAGCGAGAAGTTTTCTTTGGTTTACGAATCGTTGTAAGGACCGATCCATTTGTTAGAAGGATTGGTACTCCTTTTCGAATATAATTCCTTGTTTTCTTGTTTACTGGCCACTAGCCTGTCTTGTCGTCTTGTTAGTGTAGTGTTGTTGTTTTAATATAAATTTTGCCGGTTTAAAAGAAAAAAAGAATTAGCTTTTAAAAACAAAGAGGTGATGTGTGATGTGTATTATGAATTTATAATAAGGACGCATGATATGATATTGATGTTGATAATGATTAGTTCCACGTGCGGCGGCGGCGAAGAAGAAGAAGAAGAATTGGAAGAAGAAAATTAATTAATGGTGGTGAACGCGTAAACAGAAAGAAGGAAGGAAGGAAGGAAGGGGAAACATTGAAGGTAACTAACAACATCAAACACCCAACAAAACAAAAAACCAGTCCCCCAGGCTAGGCTAGGCTAGGCTAGGCTCCTCCACCATTTCGATTTCAATCCAATCCAATCCAATATTTTCATTTCAAATCACAAATCGATCTTTTCAATATACCATCGATTCATTATTTCAATTGTACAAATAAAATCCCTACTGTTGCAGGAAGGCAGGGCAGGGCAGGGCAGGGCAGGGTGATTATGGTAGTAGTACAATTGTATTGGGGCTGGATTTAATGTGGGATGAATCTGCTTTCCGTGTGTTGGAAGCCATTCAGCAGCAGTAGCGAAGAGAGCAGTACTACGACTGCTGTTGCTGGTGTTAATGATGATTGTGGGGGGTTTGAGAAAGATGGGCTGTTGTGGCATCGAGACATTGGCGGTGACTATTCCATGGCTGTGGTTCAGGCCAACCAGGTCCTTGAAGACCAGAGCCAGATCATCGAGTCTTTTGGTACCACCTTTGTTGGGGTCTATGATGGTCACGGAGGACCTGATGTCGCCCGATACATTTGCGATCACCTCTTCACCAATTTCAAAGGCAGCTTCCTTTCTTTCTTTCTTACTTACTTACTTACTCACTAGCTAGCTAGCTAGCTAGTATCAATCAACGTTTTGTTTGTTTGTTTGTTTGTTTGTTTGTTGGGTACTTACTAACAACTAAAACTTGTTAAATGTTAGTTTGTGTAGGCTGAAAAAGAACAACTTTTTTCTAAAGTTTTTTACTTTATGAGGGATGGGATGAGAAACTAAGCTAACATGAGAATCTCATGAACATTGGGGGGGGGGGGGGGGGGCTTGAAGTTAGGTTTTACAAGATGTGGCAATACTGACAGGTTTCAGGCGGGATGTGTAACTGTTGAAAATGGCTATGGGTTAGAACATGTATTTTTTGTCTGTAGATCATATCAGATTATCACTGACCCACCAACACTTTTTGTCTATCTTTTTGAATTTTGTGAACATTTAGTTAGTCTTAACATATTTTGTGAAACTAATATTACTAAAATAGTAATAAGTAACTATTTTAAGTGAAACGCTTCAGGGCATGATAAGCTTTGAATGCACATTAAGCTACTTTTCACCCGCTTTTCGACACGTTTCATTTTTAGCTAAGTATGATCTGTTGCCAACTAAAGCACAACCCGATTTGACCTGTTTCCCTACGAGCAAGTTGAAATTGTGCCACCTCTATGACTAGGGTTTTGAGAGTAAAAGAACAGATTTTTATGTCACTGTTCTTAGGTTTGGTGTTTATGCAGCAATATTAGCCAGGGATTATGGTGTCGTGACTCCAGAGACTATAAGAAGCGCATTTCTTCAAACCGAGAATGGATTCACCACTCTTGTATCTGAGCAATTCAATGTGCGCCCTAGCATTGCAACCGTTGGATCATGCTGCTTAGTTGGAGTAATATATCAGCAAACTCTTTTTATTGCAAATCTTGGAGATTCCCGTGTTGTACTTGGTAAAAAAGTTGGTAACACAAGTGGCGTGGCGGCTATACAGTTGTCGTCAGAGCATAATGCAAATCTTGAGGAGATTAGACACGAGTTAAAGAATCTGCACCCACATGATCCCCTAATCGTTGCCTTGAAGCATGGAGTTTGGCGGGTCAAAGGCATTATTCAGGTTACTCCTATTTTTTTGGAATTGACTTACTGTTGTATCTTCCATGCTAATATAAATTTTTAGTATTCTATGTATTCTTGGGCCTTGATAAACATTTGATTCTATGGTCAACTTAAGTACAAAGTTGGGTATGCATGTGCGTAGTTTGAATTTTCATGTGTAGATTTTTTAATGTACAAAAGATGGACTAAGAAATCTGTATTTGTTGTTTATAATCAATGTTCTTTCGTAATAGCAGTGCATTCATATTGGGCACACCTTAACAATCTTGATCACATTTATGGTAATGGGGGTTTCGTGTATATGATAAGAAAACAAATATAGACATGAAGGTGGGTCCTACTGTGGGTCAAAAAGAAAAGAAAAAAGGAAGAACAGGGAACTGAGGAAAGAATGGAATCTTAATTAACTGCAAAACCATCAAAATATTTGCAAGTTTATATAAATCACTAAACAATTGTTCCATAACATGTCTTTTCTGTGAGGATTGATGTTAAAAATTGTGGATTATATGAATAATTGTATGTGGTGTAGGTTTCAAGATCCATTGGGGATGTGTATATGAAACATTCAGAGTACAATACTGAGCAAATTGCACAAAAGTTTCGACTTCCTGAATCAACGGCTATGCCTATTTTATCTGCTACTCCATCAATCATTACTCATGATATCCACCCAAATGATTCTTTTCTTATATTTGCTTCCGATGGTTTATGGGAACACTTGAGTAATGAAGAAGCTGTGGAGATCGTTCATAGTAATCCACGCTCGGTAAGACTTTCACCCCCTGTGGTTATTATTAATTTTTTTTTTTAAATTTCTTTGGATTTTCGGTATTATCTATTACAATTTTTACATAATTAAGTTATCCAAGTAGTTGTATTTCAGATCATACAACGCATGTGGTGGTCTACATTGAGTAGATTAAGTAATTCATATATGTCGTCATTTCTTAGTTATACGCTTAGATACACATACGGCACAGAAAACAAGTCATTCAGGGCAATTATGTCATTTATTTGGCTGCATTTCTGATCAATACTCGTTGTGTGTAACATGCTATTTTCATGTATGTATCATTGTGGTTTGTTCCGAGTATATTAAACTTTTTAGGATCATTTTTAGATCTAAATGACAGATGGTCTTTAATACTGTATAAAGATTTCCCAACTATCGACCCATGAAAACAAATTCCAATTTGTAACTAAGCATTACAGATAAGGAATTGGCGTAAAAGAATACCGAGTATATACAAGTTTGGGAAATTCAAGTTTGACTATCAATGCCAAAGTAGTTCACCCAGCATAGAACCGAGGGACATGTGTATATATATTATTTGTTACTTACATTTGTGTGCCTACAATTTTATTTTTACCTCTGCTACTAATGCTCAATGTTGGTCTGTTAGATATGAGTGTTTATGTCAGTCTGAGTGTTGGTTTTGTTACAGGGGATAGCAAAGAGGCTAGTGAAAGCTGCTCTGCAGGAAGCTGCAAAAAAGCGAGAAATGAGATATTCTGATCTGAAGAAGATCGATAAACGGGTGCGGCGTCACTTCCATGATGACATAACTGTAATTGTATTGTTTCTAAACTATGATCAAATATGTAGAGGAGCAGGCGGTCCTAATGTCTCTCTTCGAAGCGCATTGGAACACTAAATTCATTGAGATATACTAATACTACACCACTTTTGAAGACCAACCAAGGATGGGTTCTGTAGAGTTTTGATTTTATGATTAAATTAAATGAGGAGGAGGCCATAAAAATAAAACTACGATTGGATG
>JBCNJP010000023.1:97035741-97062205 GCA_039602395.1 Deinandra increscens subsp. villosa | reverse complement strand
ACCAGAGGGGGGGTTAGCAGCAGTTTGACCAGGGGAAGGATGAATAGGATTCCACCGCACAAGTTTGTGCTCCGCCACTAGATTAGCGTAAGCATTTACCGATAATGTGCAAGGGATTCTTTCCCAGTCGGCCTCGTCAGAAGAAATAGACATGGCTTAAAGGCAAGGCAAAGAACAGGAAAGGAAAATAGTGGAGGAATGGATGAGATTGGATACGCAGGAGGAAGGTATTTATAAGGAAATCCGAAAAAACCTCAACGGCAGAAATAAAGCCTAGTGGGGAGCGTGCGTCATCTTCGGGCAACGGAAACGTCTCGTCCGGGAAACACGCGGCACGACATCACGTCACGTCAGCCACGCTATACAACCTACGTCCCGCCCACACCCCACGCTCCCAAAGGCGCGTGCAGAGTGGACTGGGGGGACATGAAGAGGCCCATCATGCCTCATAGCCCAATAAACTGGGCTACATGATAAAAGCCCAATATCCGGTCTGAACTGATATTCCATAACTGACCACGTGGCCGCACTCCCCTTGCTCAAAGAGAAGTGCGGATGAACGCCACGTAGCATTCGGGGCAGAGAGGAAAAGGGCCGAAGCCCAGTTAGGAAGGAGGGCCAGGCTTTTTAGACCGTTAGGGTTGTTAGAATGGATGTACTATAAATAGGCAAGTACAATTCCCAAGGAAGATCATCCTCTGACACTTAATTGTACAACATTCCATTATTAGAATATCACCATTCTTCAGATGTGTTGTTGAATCTTTGTAATATCATCATCATCATCATCTTACTACAGATGTATTCTTTTGCCAATTTCTTATTGCTGTACAGGTACTTGTAGTTTTCTCAACAACTTATTAGATAGCTAGCTAGCTAGCTTATGGTTGAAAATAGAGTGAATGCAATAAGAATTTTTAAAATGTATCTGATTTATGTGCTCAAATAAATAAACGAATCCAAGGGTAAATCTGTTAACTAGTATTGTGAATCAGAAAGATTACAAGGGTTCAAATATGGTTTTGAAGCTCATAAATAAATGTGAGTTTGTGCTTTCGAAAGCCTATATGATAAGTACACTGTCAACAAGAATTACTTAAATATACTATCAAATAAGATAAAAGTTTATTTTGTAGATAAAAGTTTAGTTTGTTTATGATTGGTTGAATGGTTCGGGTTCGCAAAATTCTAGTACTAGGGAAGCGGATTTAGGCTCGTATACTGATAGCTCATCAAACGCGGGGTGACCGAATTCCGGTGCTGCTGTGAGTCGATTCAAGGCGTGGTTCTGCAAAGTTGGATTGATCAGTTGGGTAAAGGCATGGGGCTTCTAAAGTAAATTGGTGTAAATGGGAGGAATGTTTTGGATATGGTACTTGCTGGATATTAGACTATTAGTTCTCTTTTTTAGTAATGTTTGAGGAGGCAAGTGATACTGCTTTTATACCCTTGCTTGTTTGGAGGCCTGGTGGTAAGGCCATATGGTAAGGTCATACTTTTTTGGGACAAAGTCTGGGCGATGCTACATTTTCAGCTTAGGATCGTTGGATATGTGTGGGGGTTTTGGCTCACCCTATTTTTTTAAGTAATTTTTATGTTGGTTTCTTAATTCTGGATTGTTTCTGCATGTTATCTGTACTCAATTGTAAGGGTAATTGTAATGGTGTGGGAGAGGGGCCTCATCCCGAGCTCGGGATCGTGGGAGGCTCGGGAACACCAGAAAAATCGCCTCGGGCTCGGGACTCGGGATCATCCCACGGGAGTGGGTTACCGAGCTTCAAAAGCTTGGGAAAGGAGGGACAAGACCGTTGGAGGTGGGTCCCACACCCCCCCCAACGGCTATTTTTCGATTTTAAAAAAAAAAAAAAATTTTTTTCAAAATTTAATTAATTTAACCCCTTTAAATACCTCCATTCCCCCTACCTTTTTTATACAATTCTCTCTACATTCTCCCACACTTCTCTACAATTCTCCCATATTTTTTATTTTTTCAACCAAAATGTCTTTTTCTTCCGACGATTCCTCCGGTGAAGATGCGGTTTTTTTCGCAAGGTTAATGTTCGAGAAAGCTAAAGAAGAAGAAGAAGGCGAAAGTTCGAAGCCATATTTAAACCGCAAATCAATCAAAAGAGAACGCCAAGAAGCTCATGATCGACTCTTTAACAACTATTTTAAGGAAGGAGCTTTATTCGAAGATAAGTTCCATCGTCGTTTTCGTATGAATAAAAGTCTTTTTCTACGTATTGTTAACGATTTGGAAACAAATTATAAATATTTTCAATTAAGGTGGGATGCAAGGGGTAGGATGGGGTTAAGTCCTTTGCAAAAATGTGTTGCCGCTATTAGGCAACTAGCTTATGGTGTTTCATCCGATGCGTTTGACGAGTATTTGCACATCGGAGAGAAAACCGCAAATGTGTGTCTTAGTAAATTTTGCAAATATATTCGTGTTTTGTATCAAGAAAAGTATATGCGTCGACCAACGTGGGGTGATGTTATGCACCTCTACGATTTTCATGAACAAAAACATGGTTTTCCCGGCATGCTCGGTAGTATTGATTGCATGCATTGGGAGTGGTCGGCTTGTCCTAACGCATGGCGCGGCCAATTCCACCGTGGTGATCATGCACGACCAACCATAATGCTAGAGGCGGTTGCATCACAAGACTTGTGGTTTTGGCATGCATATTTTGGAGTCGCTGGTTCAAACAACGATTTAAATGTACTTCAACAGTCAAACTTGTTGAATAATCTGATTAGTGGTAAGGCACCCGAGTCTTCGTTTGAAGTAAATGGCACCCATTATGAACATGGATATTATCTTGCCGATGGCATATATCCAGAATATTCAGTGTTTGCAAAGACTCTAACGGCTCCAACAACTGAAAAAAGAAAAAGGTACGCTAACGCACAAGAAGCGGCGAGGAAAGATGTTGAACGGGCGTTCGCATGTTTGAAGAAGAAATGGAAGATCATCGAAAACCCGGCGAGGGGAAGACGCATCGAAAGAATTACAAACATCATATATGCTTGCATGATTTTGCATAATATGATTAGGGAGGATGAGGGGTTTGCAATCTGCCCATACGAACCCGATGAAGTTCAACAAACGAACGAGGAACCATCGCAAAATATTATCGATGAAAATGTTCAGAAAATTCGTAATCAAGATACACATCAGAGTCTACGATCCGATTTGATCGAGCACATCGATCGTGTTTGGGAAGTCATACCGCCCCACCCCGAGGAGGATTCCGATGAAGAAGACGAAAGCGACCCCGACGAGTTTTAAGTATTGTAATTTAATTTCCATGAATTGTAATCTTTTTTTATTTATTTAAATGAAGTTTTTATTTTAGTTTAGTTATTATTTAATTTTCTTGAATAAAAAAATATAAAAAAAAAAGTGCTTGGGATCATGGGATTGTGGGAGAGGTATTACAACCAAAAGGAGCTTGGGATCATGGGAGTGGGAAAAGATGAGGTGGCACCAAATTTGGCTTGGGATCATGGGATCTTGGGAGAGGTATTACAATTACCCTAACTGCGCTAGCTGCTGGTTAGCTTGTTCCTTTCGTTTATATATATTGCCGTTTCAAAAAAAAAAAAAAAAAAAAAAACAAAAACAAAAAAAGATTGCTCTAAGTATAGTGATTACCCTTCCATTGCTAGTTCAAGTCCGGTGAGTCTGAGTGGTGACCTTTGGAGTTTGAATTGCCTCAAGTGTTGAGACTATAACTTGAAGTCAGAATTTAGAGTGACTCATGTATCAATTCTAGACAGTGTATATCTAAGATTAGCTGTTACCTGTCAGTAAACTTTCAATTCAAATGATGGTAAGTGTTGTACTCTGCAACTAAAATGTCATAAATTCAAGTCTTGCAGGGTACAATGTAGGCGGTGGTGTTCACAAAAGTTTACGAGACCTTGCTTTCTCTGAATTTCTAGTTTTCATGATTTCTTTTATATTAGTCACAAAAGTTTTAGATATATTATTTTAGACACTAAATTTTGTTTTAACATAGTTTTATGTTTTTTTTTTCTTTTAACCACGAACTTAATTTTTTTTTTTATATAAAGATCCATATTAACTTATAATAATATACTTTTAGATTTTATATTTTTATCACATAGTTGGTTGGGTCTAAGTGTGGCGGTGATCCAACTCGATGCTCACTTGGGTTCTAGTTTGGTGTTGCCAATTTTTTTAAAAACGCTTTTCAACGATTTTTTGTTTTTGTTTTTTATATATCTTATTTCTTTATTATTTTTTAAGTTTAGAAGTATATATTTGCCGAGTAGGTTTAAGACATGGTTATGCCGAATTCTATTAGCTTTTTGTGTATCAGTGATTCCGTCTTCACAACATATACAAATCTTAACATTAATATGCGGTCATCCCCACTACAACACATGAGTCTATACAAATCTTAACATTAACATACGGTGGTCCCCACAACAATGCATGGGTATAACACCACTAATAGTTTTAATAGAGGCTCTTTAACACCTTATTTAATAGAAAATCTAAAATGATATAAAGTGTTACAAGTTAACTTTTACTTAAAAAAGACAAAAGTAAAAAAAAGATTAGTGACTAAGAGGAACATTTAAAAAATGGGAACTGCGAAACCAATTCATTTTTTATGTTTTACGTTTGAAATGCTATAGTTTACATGTAAAATAATATTAATTGATTATCTCTAAAACTAAATAACATAAAATTTTAGTTTTAAAAATAAAATTTTAGTTTTAAAAATAATTTTTTGTTTTTTTTAAAGATAATTGTTTTTTTATTGGTTTCCCGATTCCCTATTTTTTTTCTTTTAAATAACACACAAAAAAAAAACAGAGAATTGGGAACCCGTCTATTTTATATGTTTTACACATGTGAAATACGATAGTTTTAAACGTAAAATAACATTAATTAATTATCTCTAAAACTAACCAATATAAAATTTTAGTTTTTCTGCAAGATAATGATTTTTTAAAAAGATTTTCCGGTTCATTTCTTTGACATTCCCAATGAATCTCCCCTGAATATTCGAAATAAATTAATTAACCTTATTTTTCAAATTGAAGTTAGACATGTGGAATGACATGGTGGCACCACTGTGAGATGGCTGATGAAGTACACTTAAAGGGCCACCGACACTCTGATTTTACTCCATATATAACTCAACTGCAAAATTTTAAAATTTTAAATAGACAATCAATTATGTAATTTTGATAATACATAAATTATATAGCCAAGAGGATAAACTCATTGGATATATAAGTTAAATTTTGCTTTTTTAGACAATTATATATTAATCTCATGTTTTCTAGTGGAATAATTAAAATATTTGAATACATATATCGTTATTTTGGAAGAAAAGTGAAGTTTATAATTTAGTGATAAGCTTAACTCATATTATCAATAATATTATTATTATTATTTTGAAATTTGAAGTTGAAGTGAAACTTATGTTTTGTGGTAATTGATCACAGTCCCCCTTTTTCGTCGGTGCCTCCTTTGTCAACCACACATCCTCCCGGCCTCCCCTACCCATCATAGATCTAATGAATTTATCATTTAATTAAAGATATTAGGGTGGGCGGTATGGGGGATAAATTTTTTAGGATGAGTAAAATGAGATAAGTTGATGGACCAATAGGAGAGTGACACAGGAGAGAGAAAAAAGTATATGTCTTTTTTGTTTTTTGAAGTGGTATGGGTGGGATAAGTTGGGTAGGATAAGTTGAATGTTTATTTGTTTTTTTTTTTGCTTTTATATTATTATATTTATAAATCAAACAACAATTTATTAAATAAAACATGACGATTACATTACTTAAAACAAACGACAACATTTTTATTTCAAAGCAAGAACTGTTGGTTTATTTCTTGCTCAGTTAATACGACCTCCACGTTTTGCTCGATATGCTCCGTTATGTCTTGTCGTAGCCTAAAATGTGTCTCAGCGTCGCGTAACTCATACAACACAGTTTCGTCGATATGCGCTTGTACCGGAGGATCAGGAATGTGTATCGGTGATATTGCCCTGCCTTCGTCTTTAAATATCATGTTCTGAAATATCATACAAGTGTAAATGATGTTCTCCATTAGATCTTTAGAAACCGGACGCCCTTTGCGATTAGTAATCGCCCACTTTGATTTTAACATGCGAAACGCTCTTTCAACGTCTTTTCTTGCACTCTCCTGTATTTTCTTCATTTTCTTCTCTTTGATCTCGTATGGATGACGAAAGGCTTTCAAAAAGACTGACCAAGTAGGGTAGATACCATCAACCAGATAATAACCACGTTTATATTGTCGACCGTTCACAACAAAAGGACATCTCGGAGCAACGCTATGTAACTCGTTCGCAAACAATGGTGATTGGTTAAGAACATTTATGTCATTGTTAGCACCCGGTACACCGAAGAAAGCATGCCAAAACCACATGTCCTGTGATGCCACTGCCTCGAGAATGATCGTTGGATTTGCGTGATCACCTCGATGATATTGCCCATGATACTCCCGTGGACAGTTCCTCCACTCCCAGTGAGTACAATCGATGCTACCGATCATGCCAGGAAGACCATGATATTGCCCATGCGCCTCATATAAACGCTCGATATCATGGGAGGTAGGAGAACGAAGAAACTCATCCTTATAAAGCTTAAGTATAGCATCACAAAAATTTATCAAACATTCACGCGTTGTTCTTTCCGACATCGAAAAGGTTTCATCGTACTCGTCGTATACGTTACCGGTCGCCAGTTGGCGAATAGCTACCGTACACTTTTGTAAAGGGGAGAAGCTTGTCCTCCCCCTCGCGTCTTGACGTAATTGAAACCATTCAAAATTTTGTTCAATGTCGCTAACAATTTTTAAAAACAACCTTTTAGACATTCGAAAACGGTCTTTGAAAATACCTTCGTTGAAACGAGGATGATCGGCAAAATAGAGTTCCACCAAACGTTCATGCCCTGCCTCACGATCTCGACGTATACTTCTCCTTCTCCTCGAACGTGCCGTATCCTCTTCTTCTTGTAAAATTACGGCTTGGTAACAAGTTTTCATAAACATCAGCGTCTTCGTGTCCGAGTCACTAGAACTACTAGACGAAGTCATTAACTCGGGAGGGAGGATTGGAGGCATGTTGTAAAAATTAGAATGATGAAGTGAGGTAGTGTGGAGAGGATAGAAAATTTGTGTAGATGGTGGTGTAAAAAGTTGAGTTTTTTGGGGTTTATATAGGATGAAATCTTGTAAAAAAATATAAAAAAAAAAATGCTACTAGCCGTTGGCTAGTAGCCAACGTTCAAAAAATAACGGTCCAAAGCCTCGGCAAGACTCGGCGAGTAAATGCCGATTTTTTTTTTTTTTTACCGAAATCCCATTGCCGAAGGCAATGGTATACTTGCCGATTTTTTGCCGAAATGTTGGGATGCCGAAATAAGGTTTGCCGAAAAAAAAAACCCTGTACACCGCCCACGCTTACCACAATCTAAAAAATCTAAAAAATAATTAATATGGAGATACACCTAAGCTATAAACTTTTAATAACATTTGAAATATAATTATATATTATTTAGAGCCTGATTAAATATAATTTCTTCTTTATTTTTTCCACTTGTTAAAACTCCACCAAATAAATTTTGAAGGACATTGGTGGTGAGTTAATCATACTTTTGTATCACCTTGACTTTATTTAAATTGTTTAAGAAAAATGAATAAATGTGGTTAGCTAGTACGTGTCACATATTTTAATTTTATACAACATCCTCTAGAGGTGGTTGTGTATATATCTCTCATAATAATATGTATGTTAAACACTTAAACTGTATTGGCCCCCACATATTTATTTCTTTTGCAAATAGAAATACACACCGAATCTTAATTACTTTGCGAATTAATTAATACATGTATAAGTTTTACTAACAAACGATATGGAACTATAAATAAATAAATAATTCGTCCAATTCTTAAAAAAAATTAGTAGTAGTAATCTGTAGCTAAGGATCAGCTAGCTACCTGAGATATTTGAATTAGACAGGTTTGAATTAACTAGTTAGCATGTTTTAGTGTTAATTAATGATTAATTTGAAAAATAGTATTTATGATTTAAGTATATGTATATATAATGATAGATGATAGATGGGTTAATTAATGTTTAATTTGAAAAATAGTATTTAATTGAGAGAGAGAGAGAGAGAGAGAGATTGAGTAATTTATGATTTAAGTAAAATGAGGGAGTTCAAACAATTATATTCTAACGAAGGAATTCAAAATAAGTAATATTAAATGCAATTCAAAAGATATAAATTATATTAAAAAGAAAGGCCGGAAGAAGCATCAAGTGAGTTTCCGAAACAAATTAAACCCTTCCCCGATCTCTCTCTGTTTATAAATTATAACCCGCCCGGCCCTCGTGTTTCCTCGATCATCATCAGAAAGAAAGAAAGGAAATGAATCCCTAGCTTGCTTGCTTGCTTGCTTGCTAGCTAGCTGTTCTTAATCATCGATCAAATATATATATATATATATACAGGTAATTACTAATTCCTTGCTAATTCAAAGATCAACACATGCATGATCATTCTTTCATTCATTCATTCTTAATTAATTTCGTCTGTTGTTGTTTGATGCTTGCAATTCAACTCGATCAGAAAGTCTTTTAAGTTAATAACTACGTACTGAAGGATATTATTATTATTATTATCTCGTATTATGAATTAATCTAGCTTTTTTTTCAGGATATATCAAGGGATCATCATCATTCTAGCTAGCTAGCTTCTAATATATATAATATGGAACAACAACAAGAAGAAATTGGTGTTGATATTGGATCATTAAGTAATAGTAATTGTAATGGTAATGGCACTAATAATGGTAATGGTAACGAAAAGCATACCAAATCCCGTGATGATTTTATAATCATGAGGGTGGATGATGATGATGATGATCCGGTACCATTAATTAAGGAGAAACGTAAATCACTTGGTGCGGCGAGTGCAAAAAAACCACCAAAACCCCCACACAGAGCTTTTTCTTTGGATGCCGCAGAAGACAAGAGGCTAATTCAGAAGGAGCTTTGGATGATTAAAAGGGCAAGAATAGAGCGTATGAAGACACTGATCATGCACCAAAAGAAAAAACCACCCTCCTCATCCTCAACAATTTCTAGCGCTAGCAGTTTATTTGCCATGATTTTTACCATTGCCGTCCTCATTGTCCTCCTTTTTCAAGGTATGTAATTATTTATTAATACACACACATACATACTTATTTTGATTTGATTTGATTTGATTTGATGAATGCGGCGGCAGCAGGGATGTCATGCCAAATTTCATGTGGAACATTGGAAGGTGAAACATTAACAAATGATCAGGATGCAGCGGGAGGTTTGATATTTATACATGAGGGGGGACTGAATCCATCTGCTCATGATTCCGTTTAATTCTCCTAATTTAAAGTCTGCTACTACTGCTACTGCTACTTCTACTGCTGCTAGCTAGTAATAATTAGAAGAAGAAAGATAGATACAATATACGTATGTATTTACCATCTCGGTCAGTCTACTTAATAATTAATCTATTACTACCTGCTCTTTGGTTATGAATTGATCATGATCAAACTTTATTTCTAGAAATTATTATTATTATTATTATTATTATTATTATTATTATTATTATTATTATTATTATTATTATTATTATTATTATTAACATATACAAATGCTATAATAGTTGGTTTTGAGATTGTTTTAATTATCAAAATTAAGATCAAACATTAGTTAATTAATAATTAATTAGTTGATCTTAATTCAAATCCCCCCGGCCTTCACTGATCATGCATCCAATTGTTTACTTAATAATAATAATTAGTAGGACGAGGTTGTGATGGTTGATTCAAAATTTGAATTCGAGGAATGGAAGCGCACGTGAATGAGATTCAAAAGGGATCTCTGGGAGGAGGAGGAGGAGGAGATCTATTTGACTTTCTTTTTTTTAATCTTCTTAAAAGAAAAGAAAAGACCCTCCATGGCATGTGATGTATTAAATAACTCTCTCTCTCTCTTAATATAAAAATAACCATATGTAAAATTTGCTCTAAAACATGCATATATTATATAAGGATGCTGTCGCAATCAACGATTGAATCCAACAATTAGTCATAAACTCGAATTGAATTGCAAGGTAATATATACATATATTTTTTATTATTATTCTTGACTTAATTGGTTTACATTCGACATATATATATTGAATTTTGTTGAACGTCGCGACCATTCCCTAATCGATCGACTTATCCCTATACGAATTCAGTTAAACACTTTGAGTAGTAACCACTTTTATTAATCCAAGTTATTACTAGTTGGCCGATATTAATCCCAATTAAGAAATTGATCTACATTAATCCCAATTATCATGGTGTTAGAATTCGCTGGTCCTCCGTTAGTTTTTTGTTAACGCCGTTAGATTTTGGTGATGCCACGTCAGCAAAATACTAACCGAGTTAAACAAAAACTAACGGTGGTCCAATGAATTCCAACACCATGATAATTGGGATTAATGTAGGCCAATTTCTTAATTGTGATTAATATCGGCCAACTAGTAATAACTTGGATTAATAAAATTCAATTTTCCTTTATACTATTTACATAATTAACCTTTCTAACTTTTGATAGCAGATGACTACATGACTAATCTCATCACTTTCATCTCCATAATCATGGTCATCCTTATTCTCTAGATCTTAAACACCAACTAGTTCTCGCATTGTGAAGAACTTGACTCTTGTTAGTGCTTTGGTCAATATGTCTGCTCTTTGAATTCCTTCGCTTACATGTTCAATTTTGGTTTTATTGTTCTCCACACATTCCCCGATAAAATGATATCGCATATCAAATGTGTTTGCTTATTCCATGAAGTACAAGATTCTTATCATAGTTATTGTTGATATGTTATATCAACTGAGAGTGTTATCTTTTCTTATTTCCATACTGTTAATTCTCCGAGTAATATTTTGAACCATAGTGCTTGAAAGTCCGAGTAACATTTTAAACCATAGTGCTTGACAGACAGTTGATGTGACTAGTATGAATTTTGGCTCACATGATTCACAAATTTGATAAAATATGGAAGAACTCAAATTATCATTAACAGTGAAGGTAAACAATGTGAATCATATGGCTTGAATCGAATTTATGAATGAGCAAGACGGTTGCGGACTCAAGATTTTATTCGGCCCTCTTATTTATATGAATATCGATGTAAGATTTTTCGGGGCCGAGCCGTTGAGTCAGGTAAAATAATATTGTACGATATCATAATAAAAATAAAACGCCATTAGAAAACACACAATAAAAACACGTTATCATTAAAATGAAGGAAAACACATAATACTCTATAGTTGTTCCCTACGAGCTTTCATCTTTAAGAAATGATCAATTACAACCGAAACATTCGTAAGAAACTCATTTTCTAAGTAAAAATGCAAGAATCAGTCATATACTAATCATTTATCCGATTAAGCATGTAACTCCCCAACCCGATTGGGGCTAACGTATCACACGATACAATAATCTGAGACAATGTTAATTATCTATTAAATTTCCAAGCTTAATGTCACATAAATAACCTTATAATAAGCCAACATAAAAATAAAATTCAACTCGCTTAATCCTCATTTAATCAACTTAGTTCTTAATCTTCAATGTTCAAGGTCTTAATCAGCACTCTATCTTCACAGAATCACATGGTTCCTCACCAAGAAAATAACAAAAAGAAACACAATTGAGCCAAAGAATGGCCAGTAAGGCGTGTTTGGATTCCTTAAATACCGCCTCATGAAACAATAAAACTTTTGGTATTCATATAAAGATTTCTTCTAAAAAATAACAATAAAACACAAGGAAAAAAAAAACCATCGGTGACACATGACAATGAAACAATTGATTCAGTACTATTCTAAGGCCTTCTGTTTTCTTAATTGATCCACTTGAGTTATAGCCTGATAATAAGAGCCTAAGAGGGCAAAATCTCTTTGAAATAAACACATATGGTCAGGTTTAGTTTAAAACTGGTGTAGATTTGTCATTAAAATAAAAGAAATGGTGTTAATTGGGATGTTTAGTTTCATTTCTCATTTGACTTGCTGCAGGGATAAAATACAACCCAAATTGTTGTGAGAAAGTTGGAAGTATGAAGAATCTAATGGGCGTTGAAAATAAGTAAAGATTAACATGATAGGATGTCTAAGCTTTTTGTTATAATACACGCAAATTACAAATAACAATCTCCCTGCCTGCCTGCCAACAAAAGAGGTGAGGTGAGGTGAGGTGAGGTGCAGTTAGTCTTCAGCAGGGGGCATTTCATTGAAATCCAAACCCTCTGCAGGCAAGTCCGTGGTGAGCGGACCTAGTATCCCGTCTGAGTTCAGTGTCAGCCCACTCTGCAAACAAAATAATAAGCTTCTTAATTAACTACTGCTTGCTTCTTACCTACATCATGCAAAAGTAAAACCCAACCCAACCCAACCCAACCCAACGCATAATACCTCTGGCTGGAATCTAAGCATGTCCGCACGAGCCATGGCTTCTGCTTGAGCAATTCTTTGCCTGAATGTCTGAGCCATCTCTTCTGCCTGTAGTGTAAGTAAGTAACACAAGCCACGTAAATAACATCTCTCTTAACTAACCAAACCAAACCAAACCAACTATTGAAAAGAAATGAGAACAAGCTCAAGAAGATCCAATGATTTCAAATTGCATATATGATTGTTGGCTAGACTTGTAGCATTAATAACTCTGTTCTCAGTGAAGGGTGGTGCATCAGACAAATTATCAACAAGTAAATCTTATAACAAGATTAGGCTACCTAGTGAGTGAGTAGATAACTTTATTTTGATAACTCTGTTTGTTCCCAGTGAAGGGTGCATTTGACAAATTATCAACAAGTAAATCTTATAACAAGAAGATCAGGCAGGCAGGCAGGCAGGCAGGCAGGCAGGCTACCTAGTGAAAGTAGGAGTACCAAATTAACTAAAAGAAAAGAGAAAAATATATACCTTCTCAAAAACCAACTTGGGGTTGCGAATCATGTCCCCAGGAGTGGGTTCGAGTTTTTTAGTAGACAAACTAACTCGGCCTCTCTCACGGTCGTGGCTTAATATCATGACCTTGAGGGTATCACCGGGTTGTAGGACAGTTGCTATGTCAGAGACACGGTCATGGCTGATTTGGCTGACGTGAAGAAGGCCGTTGATTCCGCCAATATCAATGAAAGCGCCATAGGGTTTCAAGCTCTGAACAGTTCCAGTGACAACCGAGCCGATACCAAGTTGTGCTTGGCTATCAGCCATGGCCTTCCGGTTGCTGAGAACGAGTCTTGACTGTTCTTCATCTACCTCCACAAACTTCAGTGGAAGATCCTTTTCAAGAAGCTCTTCTGCACTGGATTTCTGGAAAGGACATACATTATCTAATTGATATCATCAATCAACGATGAAATTGAAGTTTGATAGTCAATCAAATAAAAAAGGGAGTGACTAACCGAGGATACTTGTGAGAAGGGAACAAACCCACGGAGGCCCTCAACAATAGCCACAACTCCACCTTTATTAGCACCAACAACCTTCCACAAACACACAAACACACATAATAGTTATAGTTGCAGTTGTTGTTTAGGATAGACAAATCAATCAATCAATCAATCAATGAATCAATGAGAGGATAGGATAGGATAGGATAGGATAGGATATTTGTTACCTTACCCGTAAGTACAATATCTTCGGCTTGAAGCTGCCTGCAGCGTTCCCATGCCAAGTCATACTGAGTTTGGCGTAAACTCAAGATGAGACTGTCATCATGCTCGTTTTCACCGATAATAACAAACTCCTCACGCATCCCGGGGACAATGCCTGCTTCTTCCACATGCTTAATTCCATGAATGCAGGCTTCCCGAACTGGCAGGAAAGCTGATGACTTTGCTGTCAGATCAACAACCGCACCAGTCGCATCCACGCTAAAAACCGTCCCTTTCACCTAACAAGAACCAATACATCCATCCATTCATCATATATATTATGTATGTAAGTTAGGAGGTTAATTGAGATCGAAAATTAGGGTTTGTATTTATAAATTGTTTACCTTGGAGCCGATTTCAGAATTGTAATCATACTTCTCAATGGCGGAGTGAAAATCCTCAACGGTGAAGGCAACACCTTCAGTAGGGGTGGTGCGGCACCTCTCGTAAGCCTCCTCGAACATCTCTTTGAGCTTCATCCTGTCCCTGGTCTGTGCGTTTGATACAGCCACAGCGGCCTTGGTTGTGAAGATTCTCTTTGGATGATTAAAAAAGGGGGATGGAGGTTGTGTTCTTGATAGGTGCCCGTTGGAGATAGACGACGACGGACACCTCAACCCGCCGACGATTTGAAGTTGCTGCGCCAGTGACGCCATTTGATTCAATTCAAGATAATAGACGACGACGAGGAGGAAGAGATAAGGTGCCAAGGAAGGAAGAAAGGAGAATTTGGGCGTATCTATCTATCTATCTATCCTGTTCCTGTCTTGCGGTCTATCTATTGCGATAGACGAATCGAACGTGGACGGAAGGTTTTTCTTTAATAAAAAAAAATTATGTTCGATGGTAGGTTAATTAAACGAACCAACAAACGAATACAAATATAAGCCGGCCCGTTCATTCAATTATGTTCTTCAACATTCGGTTATATGTGTTTATTTAAATACAAATCCTAGTCATTTTATTATTATATTTTGTTAAAAGCCTACTTATTTAAAACTTATATCTTGGCTAATTATGTTTACGAATTCGTATAAGCGGGTGAAGATAACATATGCTAAACCTAGCGGCAACGACCTTGACCAACCAAGAATCGTCGACGGTTGTGATATCCGGTCAACCGAAACTATCAATGAACAAAACCTGTTCAACAAGAAAAAACCTTTCTTTTTATTAATAATTCAACTTACTCAATTATGAGATACAATGGTGCTTAAATAGACAAATAAATAAAAAAGAAACCTAATCAAACTATGAAACTACTAATTAATAAAATATTATTCAAATAAAAGACAAATTAGGAATAAAGAAACCCTTATGGGTTTGGATACCCTGGGTTGCGAATCGGGTCCGTATACGGATCAACCAGATCCGTATCAGAAACCCTAGTCATTTAAATCTTATATCTTGTTAAAAAACCTAATTATTTAAAACTTAGATGTTTGAGACATTCTTATTATTATTATTATTATTATTATTATTATTATTATTATTATTATTATTATTATTATTATATTTATATATAACAAAGGAAATTGAAAAGGAATAGTAAACTTTTCTTTATTCATAGTTTGGCCACCAGACTTTGACATATTGATAAGTAAACTTTTCTTTATTCATAGTTTGGTCACCATACTTTGGCATATTGACGTTCTCTACCCGTTATTAGGTTTTTTGAAACCCTAATCTTGCCCCTAAATTTTGAATGCCTTTAGGATAATGTTTAATTTAACTGTTTAGATTAATTATCCTATCATGATTCATTAGATATAGTTAATTAAAAGTTAATTAATAGATATATGATATTGGTTTATTTTTTTAATAATAAACCTAGTATGTTAAAAAAGTTTTAAAATACACCTTATACTATATGTAAGATTAAAAGCTTAATTATTACTATATGTATAAGAACAAAGCCAGTTAACACTTTGTTTTTTTAACGGAATAGTAAATTTTAGGTTTTTAAAGTTTAACCACATACGTTTCATACTTTTACGTTTTCTACCCTCTCACTTTTAAAGTTTTTTTTGTTTTTTGTTTTTTTTTTGTTTTAAGTTTTGTGGTCTTTTACTTTGGCCACGAAACTTTTAACTTTTCTACATTCATTTTTTAGTATACTTTTATAGTTTTATACTTTCACCACGAGACTATTAGATTTTTACGTTTTATATCCTTAACTTTTTAACTTTCGTTTTTTTATTAAACTACTTTCATTTTTTAGTATACTTTTAGAGTTTTTGACTTTGACGACGACTTTTTATAGTTTTATACTTCGACGACACAACTTTTAGAATTTGACTTTTTATTCCCCTAAAATTTCCTACTACTTGATTTTTTCTAGTATACTTTTTTTATAGTTTTATAGTTTGACGACACAACTTTTAGACTTTGGCTTTTTATTCCCCTAAAATTTCCTATAATATTGAATGCTCTCATTGTTTATTAGGGATTGGAAGTGCCTACTGGCGTGGTGTTTGATCCTGACAAGTACCAAGCCGCGTTATGTCAAATGTATACGTAGGTAGAAAATGTACTGTTATATATCACACAATAACCGGTCAGTTATATTTAGAGGCCGTTTGGACTTAATAATAATGAAGTTATTATTCTTATTTTATAGGATCTAACTGGCGACATGTCGACCCGTAGTGACAGGCCATTCAAAAGCGGTTCTTATTTACCGGGGACAGAACCTGATCGTATTCCATATCATTTGTATCTGTTGGTTGGTGGTGATCGCAAGAGAAGGCAAAGATTTGTGGGGTTGCTTGGAATCGAGTGACCGCTTCTAAAGATTTTGGGGGGGGGGGGGCTTGGTATTGGTAGCTTAAAAGATGCAAATATGGCAGTGCTTGCTCGTTGGTGGTGGAGGTTTAAAGTGGAGCCTAATAAGCTTTGAAGGAAAGTTATATGGGCCATTCATCGTCATGGGAGAAACTAGTTACCCATTCCTCTATGCTCTTGTGTTAGTGGATTATGGAAAAGTATTGTGAAGGTGGGGAATGATCAGGGCCGGTCCTAAGAATTTGGATGCTCAGTGCGCGAGTCGAAAATTTGCCCCTTCTTAAAAACTTTAAATAGTACAACACAAAAGTTTTAAGACGAAGAATGCAGTACAATTAGGGCCTCGATACAAATGAATTTATACCCGAAAGATGACTTCAAGACAGTTGGTTCCAAAACATATCTACATTAAAGTTCACTGCATTCCAAGTAAAAGAAAAAACAAATAAGTAACTTTATAATTATCTTGCAAATGATGAAGCTTAACTGGCCTAACCTCAAATAAAAATACAACAAGAAAATTGTTCTGTTTATCGATTAAAGTTGCTTTCTTTTTTATTGGGGATACCTTATTTACTCATCAATTAGGGCAAACAATACAACAAGAAAATCCCAAATAAATTCAACATCAATATTATAACTTCAATTAACAAATCAAATCATCAAATCTCATCCATTAATGAAACAAATAAGCAAACCCCAGATCAATTTCATGTCAAATATGTAACACCCCAATTTTTTATTATTATAGCGGAAGGCTTACATGGTAGTAATTTTATTAACCCATCGTTTTAGCAGCGTTAAGCGAAACATAATTTATATTAAAACACTTTTCATTTACAAAATTGGGATATACTAATTATCCCCTAAAGTGTTTACAAAAGATTTGGGATGAATCTGTCATCCCATATTTAGGTCCCCATTACATTTCACCACTACTAAAACATAATATAGACTCGATAGCACGTCACGTAGTCATCCTCGTACCACCAAATCCATATCTCCATGAATCCCATTAGTTACCTGAAAAATAGTTTAAAACCACAAGTCAACACTAGGTTGGTGAGTCCACTAACAAAACGTTTGGTTTCCACTTTAGCATTTAATCCCTTTTATTCAATTCATGAATCAAAGAGTGAATCCAAATGGAGAATATTTCTGGTTCGTAAACTAGTTAGGTTTACGATGTACAAACTAATCGTAAGCTCTAAATCAAAACTAGACCCATATTCGATCGTATTTCTCACCATGTTTCGCGACCAGAGCGACTGATCAGTGAGTACGGGTGGTCAACCCCAGTAGATCTACCAATACATCTCACGCTACATTAATGATCTAGAAGACATTATTCTAAATTCCAAATTCCAAATTCTACATTAGTATAGGCCTTGCTCATCTTGTTATGAGAGTGCGCCGACACTCACGAATAATTTCGTACCCACAATATTCTCAATCTATCATTCATATCAAATGCATATTCATAAATAATAAGCCCAAAACATTTAACAAAATATATCAATTCAATTTAGGGCATTAGTTAGTGAAACTCACATTTGCCTTATCGTGCGATTTGTGCCTCAAATTGTGTGATTTTGAGTGCCTTGATCCTATTTCCCATTAATATCAGATTAGTTATGCAATTCTACTTTAACTAATGTGGCAAATTCTGAAATTTTAGAATATTCAGACAAAATGACGATTTTGCCCTTATTCGACTAATTTCGACAAATCAGGCGAAAGAAATTAATCTATACTCATGGAATTTTATGCTAAGGCTCAATATAAGTTATTATACTTAATTGACATCATTCCAAACATTATAGCACTTATTTTCTAATTTTTCTCTATTTTATGTTAAATTACTCGTTTTTACGGCTTTCTAGTGACGGTTTTTATCCAAATTTTCTCCAATACTTAAATTTCTAATTCCACCTCATTTTTATATGTTTCCTAACATTACTAGTCTGTTCCAAGTCTTTTAGCTATTGATCTCAATTATTTATAATTTTATACCTTATTTTTACACGTTTTAATGCATAATTTTATCGTTTTAAGGGTTCGGGTGTCATTTCCACCTAAGTTTTCAATTATTCTTACTTATATTAGTTTTCTACTGTCCAAAATAGGTCCTCAAATTATTTCATATTATTTCACCAATTTATTCTATTTTTAAGCATATTTAGCCATTTTTAAGCACATAATTCCATTTTAATTATTAAATAAATTCCAAAAATTCTAAAACATTTTTCTAGCCATTTTCTACTGATTACCAACCTTATGATACTGATTTAACTTGAATTTTCGGGTTTTTGACCTATTTTTTACTTTTTATCCCATTTTAATGCATTATATATACTAAAAGTTCAATTTAATACATACTCACACATGGGGGTTCATTACTCCAAGTTTTTAATACTAGATTTTGTTACTTTTTAACATAAATATTCTGACCTCAAATTAATTTTTATAATTTTTATCTATTTTATATAATACTTATACATTTATGTTAACAATTTACAAATATTCATAATTAGCGTGTACCGCTCGTGTTTTCTCATGACCGACCATTATAGGCGGAATTACTATGAGAAATAGTCACGGGGTTTCATCTTAGTGACAATCGTTACCGACCGTGTAGGCGTCATTGACGACCATGAGGCGAGTTTACTACAATTGTAACACCAAGTCTTGATTTTATTTAACCTTTTTATTCCAAGTTCAAATATATATATATATATATATATATATATATATATATATATATATATTTATATATATATTATATATTTCGGATTTTATTAAAAATCCAAGGGTTTCACAACCTAATATCCTTTATACATATCATTTTCATATAACCAAGATCAAATATTATCAAATCTCTAAAGTAAATCATCATCATATTAACACAGATACACATAAACTCACATAAAATCATGATTTTTATCCATGCATGTGTCATCAAGTTAACTAGTTTTCATTTTCAATCAAGAACTTTGTGTTTTACTTTAAAACTTACATGTAATCCTTCTCAAAAACCTTGTTTTAAGCCTAGATAATACATGCATGTGGGTTTCTTGATGATCAAACCCTAACCCCAAACTAAATACTCACTTACACACACTCACACACATTCACGAAATTTTGTGTGTGTGTGTGGGGTTTTCACACAAATCATGGAGTATTCAAGCTTGAACCATCCAAATCCACCATAACTTATCAAAATCTTGATGTTGGTTCTTGGATTTGGAGGTGGGTTTTGAATTTTTGAAGAAACTAGATGAAGTTTCATGTACCTTTTTGCTAGAGAGAGAGAGAGTAGAAGTTGCTTGGTGTTCTTGAAAGTTCTTGAATCTTGAAAGAGGATGGAAGAAGATTGGTGTGTGTTTGTTTTCTAGTGAGAGAGTGAGATGAGAAGAATGAGAGATGGGGGGGGGGGGGGGGGGGGGGAGGGGTGTTCGGCCGTAAATAGAGGGAGAAGGAGGAGAGTGTTGTGTTTTTAATTTGTCTTAAGTGATATGGCGTATGTAGGTTTTGTTTAAAAAAAACATGATTACATATACTACATAAACCCCATGCATAAATCCATCATCACTTTCCATTTATTATTACTTGTAAACACACTCCAGTCAACCATATATATATATATATATATATATATATATATATATATATATATATATTTACGACATGCATGCATACACACACACATTCTTCCAATTTTTATAACATTCTAGTTAATACACAGTGTATGTCGTGTTTCGCGGGTATTTTTCCGAATCCAATAAATTCAAACAATTATATGATAATTCATGAAATTAAATTACGCTCAAAACTGTATAATTATTTTTTCAATTTTGTCACACTTGGTCGGTGACCAAAAGTAGTGACGTTTTTACACGGTTCGATTCCATTTTCACGTAATTTTCTCTAATTCATCACTAACCGAATGTAAAACCTTTCCTAAAGGCTCTAACTTATATTAAACTTAATATTAAAACAAAACGAAATATTTTATTCATTTCGTTGGTTGGTTCACAGTGACGGGACTTTTTATAATATTATAATATTTCAAATAATCCACATAATCATAATTAATTCTAAATATATCCAAATAAATCCTAACTTATCATTCTTAATCTAAAATTAAAGTGACGGATGTCACAGTCTCCCCTGGTTTAAGAAATTTCGTCCTGAAATTTTAATGTAACGTACCTTTCTGCCTTCGACGAAAGAGCTGGGGATATTTCTTTTCCATTTGATCCAATCTTTCCCATGTGAATTCCGGACCATACTTGGAATTCCAGCGAACTTTCACCAGTTTGATACGACTTCGTCGAAGCTTCTGAACCTTCCAATTTAAAACCTCAACAGGTTCCTCACTGAACCTAAGTTTGTTGTCGATCTGAACTTCTCCTGTTGGTATGATCAATGTTTCGTCGGACAAACATTTCTTTAAGTTGGACACGTGGAATACGTCGTGTACACCTTCCAACTCAGGAGGAAGTAATAGTCTATATGCCACGAGGCCTATACGAGCTGTTATTTTAAAAGGTCCAATATAACGAAGCTTAACTTACCTCTTTTACCAAATCTAATGGTACCTTTCCAGGGAGAAACTTTCAACATGACACGATCTCTTACATTAAATACTAAGGGGCATCGTCTATTATCCACATAACTCTTTTGTCTATCGGCAGCCGCCTTCAATCTTTCTCGTATCAATACTATTTGATCGGTCGTTTCCTGAATAACTTTCGGGCCTGTTAATTGCTTTTCACCAATTTCAGCCCAACACAGAGGGGATCTACACTTCCTTCCGTATAGAGCCTCAAATGGTGCTGCTTTGATGCTAGAGTGGTAACTATTATTGTAAAAAAACTCTGCCAAAGGTAGGTGAGTATCCTAATTACCACTGAAGTGAATAGCACGAGCTCTTAACATATCCTCCAAGGTTTGTATCGTTCTTTCACTTTGACCATCAGTCTGGGGATGATAAGTCGTGCTCATATCTAAACGAGTACCCATTTTCTCTTGAAACGATTGCCAAAAACGAGCGGTGAATCGACCGTCCCTATCTGAAATAATAGATATTGGAACTCCATGGCGAGCTACGATCTCTTTCAGATACAGTTTAGCAAAGGTTTCAGCATCAGTTTTCTCTTTCATGGGTATGAAATGAGCTGATTTGGTCAATCTGTCAACAATTACCCAAACTGTGTCATTTCCTGCTGTCGTACGGGGCAGTTTCGTTATGAAATCCATTGCGATATTCTCCCATTTCCAAACTGGTATCTCAGGCTGTTGCAATAAGCCTAGTGATTGGATGTTATTTTGATTCTTGTTAAAAGAGTTTATTCCATCCATTATAATAGCATGCTGCTAAACCCATTGGATGTTTCTGCCATGGACAACCTTCCATTCTTTGTGTGTTTATCATCTATCAAAAGACCACAACCCTGAAAAATAAAGGATATCAAAAGCTGGTAGAAACATCCAATGGGTTTAGCAGCATGCTATTATAATGGATGGAATAAACTCTTTTAACATAAATAAAATAGCATCCAATCATCTGGTGTGATTTTGTAGATAAACAACTTGAAATGAGGAGTCAGATCACGTCTGTGGTCTGTCTGTCCATGCAATAAAACAACATCCTATCTAGGCATACTTCTGTTCCACTTGTAAACATAAGTTGCTTGTTTCTTCCTTTCCATATCACCCATATTGTGACCATGATAACCGCTTGGACATCCCGTCTTTTAACGCTCGAACCTTTAATAGAGTTACTGAATAGATCAAATCTTTTATGTTGACACCGTAAATTGGTTCCACTTCGCACCACGATGAGATCATGTCCCACACTTCCTGCATTAGTCTACATTCCATAAAGACAAGCTCCACTGTTTCATCATTTTCCCCACAGTAAATCCTTCCTGGACTTGCAAACCCCGAGCCGCCAGAGCAACCTTTAATGGAATTCTACCCATTTCCACACGCCACACCAACAAGTTCACCTTCAGAAACATGGATCGTTTAACCATTGTATTCAAAAATAAATTTACCTGCATATTAATTAATAATAAATTAATAATCAAACAATCATCCTCAAATTGTCGAAATAAAAGATGGAGAATCATAGAAACTGGCTTTGAATGTTGTATTTACCACAACAGATGTGTGTTCCAAAGTCGAACCAATTGCCCGAAAAAACACCTAAACCCGGTAAGGAACTGTCAGGTAGGGATCGGTTTGTTGGACGCTAATGCTATGACCCGGGCCGATGGGTCATTAGCCCAAGCGCATGGGCCGTATAGAACATTAACAAAGTTAACGGGCCAACCCTAATTATTTTAGGGACTATTTACTTGTTAACCAAGCTAGGGTTTTCTTATATATCTCTATATATATCGAGCACATGATATTGTAACGATATATCCATAATCAGTTTTGAGTAGTTTCTGATTAATAAAGTTTGAGCGATTCACCTTTGTTCTTATGTTTGTTTTACGTTTTTTATTCAATCCGGGCTTGACGGTTCTTGTTTTCATCGGGTAGGAACCGGTTCGGGTCCGGGGTGATCCTTCGTTTCGGTTCCTTTTTATTTCCACCTCTAGTGCATCAACATTAACGCCAACATCATTCAATATTATATCAGATGATTAATCAAAACCTTTAATTTAATTAATAATATAGCAGTAAATAAGATTATTAATTAATTAATAGCATTATACATATCATAACTAGCTAGCTGATAAATGTATGTTTATAGCTAGCTAGGACTAGGAGGATCATGCCTGAAATGATCACATAATATTTAGTTGTCTTGTTCCTGATAAAACGTTTGAGATGATTAGAATAACATTGCATAAGCCTTGTAGCTCTACGCTAGCAAACTTAAGTTGGGGTGGTCCGTGGACGCCTCTACCGAAGCTACCATCACACAAACTAGCATCTGTCATGGCACCCGACACGAACGTGTTTAAGTCGCCATAATCACGTGACTTTAGGGCTTTCTTGCATTTCTTTATGTTGGAGATGGCATCATCATAGAGCGCTATGCATTGCGTGTAGCTGCTGCTGGAATCTATGGCGGAGTGGATCAGTTTCTTGGCAACTTTAGCGCTCTTTTGGGCGTTCTTGATGGAAATGCGTCCGAGGATGGTGAGGCTTGCATTGGTTGACCGCGGATCGGATCTAAGAGAGTTGGAGCATAGAGAAGGATCAACCGTCTGTTGACACACCTGATTGATTAAATCACCACCACCACTACCACCAGCAAGGACGAAGATGAAAGAAATTACAAGCACCACCAAAACATGAGAAGCTAATGCCAATCTCATCTTTCAATGATCGATCGACTCACTGACTTCCCAACACTACTGACGGTTTATATCAACTCTGAATTAAAGTAATAATATATACTCTTTGTTTTATATATATACATCCAAAAAAGATATTTATATCACTAAGCTAACCTCCGAAAATTTATTTATGAAAATCAGTGTAATTATTAATTTGACACTTTTAAGGAAAAAAATTAAAGACAGTAAGTGTTACAAAACGTTCGTTCATCATGAATACCTTGACTACATTAAATTGAATGGAAAAAATTACCTTTTCAAAAATCTTGACTAGGTAATATACTAAATTAATATCTAAAAGCCAAATTGATTTTATTTGTTTTAATTACCCACAAACTATCTTTTTTTTAGGGTTATTGGCTTCAAATAATACTAACTATCACCTTTTCACCAATAACACTCCCAACTAACGAATTTCCCTCTGGCACTCCCAACTATCGACATATTTTCCTCCACCACTCCCTCCATTAATTTTCTTTAACCCTGTTAGTCATCTGCCTACGTGGCCATAAGCCACGTAAACATCCACATAATCATTTTATGCCATGTTGGACAACCACATAGGCAGATGACTAACGAAATTAAAGAAAATTAACGAAGGGAGTGGTGGAGGAAAATATGTTGATAGTTGGGAGTGCCAGAAGGAAATTCGTTAGTTGAGAGTGTTATTGGCCAAAAAGTGATGAGTTAGGATTATTTGAAGCCAATAACACTTTCTTTTATAACCAAATTAGAGCATTTATAGCCCATTCCTTATAAATATGCGAGTGTAAACTTTAAAACTTAAGCTTTAGTTGTCAGTGGTTGTGAGTAGAGAAAATTATCAAAGTTACTGATCATCTCAATATTTGAGGAAAAAATAGTTGAATCCCTAAAAACTTGAGGTTTGAAGAAAAAGAAAAAGTAATAACAAAAAAATAAAAAAAAATATTATTTAATTATGGTTGTAAATGAAAAAAAGAGAAAAAAAAAGAACAGATGTATACATTATTGGGTGCCTATAGCCCTATAGATAGTTTCTAGACGCATGAATATTTATTATATATGGGGTTTTCTAACATGTGCCTTATAAGCACACATAAAGGCAATAAATGAATCTAAAAAATTAAAAAAAAATTTGCAATAAATGCATCTCAAAAATTAAAAATACATTTTTTATTTTTTTCAAGAAGAATCTTTATACCTTTCTCATTTTTCAAGATGAATTTAGATATCTTTTTTTAATTTTCAAAAAGAATCTTCGTATCTTTTTTAGTTTTTTATTTGAATTTATTGGACTTTATGTGTGCCCTTAGACAACATGTTAGAAAATCCCAATGCCTTTTGATAAATCATATAAAGAGAATAATAGTTATTATTTATTCCATAATTCGACTTTTCTACCTTAGTATATGATTTTTGAAACTCAAAATACTTCACATTCCAAAACAGTTTTTTAGCTGTATTTTATCTCCAAACATTTATCAACTTCACAATAGTTTGATATAAATTCAAAGCTGTTACAGAGTAATCAATTAAATGATTTTATGCATCCATATTGTAAATGGTCTCCCGATCTGGTTCTAGGATCCTAGTTTCTATTTTTTTTAATTTTTAATAAAATCTCGTTTAAAAGACAAATGATTTTATGGATAATCTTTTTTTTTGGCCATATATAAAAATAACAGGAAATTTTTTATTAATTAGTAACAATTTTCTTTCTCCCATTTATTCTTTCCTAAAATACTCTCTCTCTACTTTAATTTTAAATTTTCAGGCAAAATTTAAAAAAAACAAACAAACCTAATTTACAAAAGAAAAAAAAATCGTTAATCAGCAGTTCATCATCAACACAACGATTGTTACATCGTTGTAACAATAATTTTAATTTTCAAGAAAATAAACGATGGTTACATATGTGTAACCATTCAAGGTAACATCAGTTAAAAACATGTGAAATAAAAGTGTTACATACATCTAATAACTACTTACATTTATGTAATAACTATTAAATGCGTAATCACGTGAAATAATTTCATACGTTCTAGAAAGAAAATACATAGTGTTACATTCGTGTAACATCAATTAAAAACATGTGAAATAAAAGTGTTACATACGTGTAATCAGATCTAGAAACAATAGAATCACGAATACAATTTACAAACTTTTCTGAATGGTTACACCTATGTAACCATCGTTTATTTTCTTGAAAAGAAACTAAAATTATTGTTACGACGATGTAACAATCGTTACGGTGGTGATGAGCTGATGATCAATTATTTTTTTTCTTTTGTAAATTAGTTTTTTTTTTTTCAAAATTTTGGCCTGAGAATTTGAAATTAAAGAAAAGAGAGAGAGTTTAGAAAATAAGAGATGGGAGAGAGAAAATTAATTTAAACACTTATTAATAAAAATATGGTATGTCTATAATGCCCTTGGTGCATTAAATAGATTTTAAATTTTTTCCAAAAATGACACATTCATTTTCAACCATATATTTACTAATCAATGGTGTAAGATGAGTTTTCTAGGTTTTCCAAAAA
>JBCNJP010000023.1:96890520-97035241 GCA_039602395.1 Deinandra increscens subsp. villosa | reverse complement strand
CGTCGTGACCTTGCATGGGTTAAGCTCACGGAGAGTTTGGCTTAGGTATACGGAGTGAACTCTTGGACTAATGATAAAGGGGGTGGTAAGAGTTTGCTATATCTAGTGAATCATAGAATGTTTTTTTGATAATTTAAAAAAAAAATACCATTAGTGTTGAATATTGCTCCCAAAATAAGTGTCGTCATTTATTTTCTAAGATGACGTTTCTCACAAAAACGATAAAAACAAAACATTGAAAGTGCGACAATATAATAAAGTATCTAAAATGAATGGATAAGCTATCGCACACGATGCTTCCCTACATCCAACCATCTATTTACTAAAAATTATACATTATACTTTTATCCATCGTTTTAAAATAAATATTTGTATATAGTTAGTTAAATTATATTTACTTTAGTAGCAAACAAGACACGATTTGGTTGACGAACTTAACACCCAAAATATTTTAATAAAATTATTTTAATAATGATAATAATAATACTTATAACAGATTAAATAAATATTATCTCCCTATATAATAGAGTTATCTAACATGTGCCTAAGGCATACATAAGGTATAATAAATGCATCTGATTATTGCCCCAATCCATTTTATCAATAAGAATCTTACTTACCTTATATTATTTTTATCTTTTTTACATTATGTTATTTGCATATTTATCATCATGTCATTTGCTTATTTTTTCTTGTTTAATATCCCTACGTGACGAGTTTAGCACATAAGTTTGTGGTGTAACAGGTACAGTCGTGTAAATAACTTTTAGGTTATAAATTCAACACTTAGCGTTCAATTTCTAACATAATCTTTTTCTATTTGCGGATTGAGTCGTTTGAGTTTGGGACAGGAGTTAGTGTTATTTCTTGGTGGTGTAATGGATACACATAGATTTCCTTGTGTAAAATCGTGTAATACAGTTTATTGTTTGAAGCGTTTTGATCGTTATACGTATTTTTTTTCTATTTTGTACGTACCGTTATACAGTAAGACGGTTTTATTCACCAATATTATCCTCAGAGCGACGCGGGGTAGGAAATCTTGTTATTAACATTTAATAACTATAGTGGTATGATCTAAATGTATTATCATGGATTGTTATTCGCTATAAATTGGTCGGAATTCGGGCATGTTATAAAATAAAAGGTTTTTTGTTTTGTTTATTATATCAAAGTGTTACAATGAATTCCTTTAATCAATGGAATTTAAGGTCATGTAACTTTCATTCGTTAAAGTGAAGGATTTCTAAATTACATTGAGTAAAGGAATTCATTGTATTTCAAGCCTATTCCTTACCCAACTTTAAAAGGAAAACATTACAATTCCAATTACATTACATTCCGTGAACCAAACGCCACCTAAATGTATTATCATGGATTGTTATTCGCTATAAATTGGTCGGGCATTCGGGCATGTTATAAAATAAAAGGTTTTTTATTTTGTTTATTATATCAAAGTGTGGGGTTTAAAATGAAATTGATAGAATGTCCACGTAACTGTTACATTTCTCCGGTAACTAATTGATCGATTCATTGCAATTGTTGAACATCCGTGTTCGGTACTCAATAATTTTCTCTAAACCGAAACTGACTTTCATTCAATTCTCTAATTGATTGATAGAATGTCCACTCGATCCGCTTCTGTCGCTTGATTCATCCACCGTGTAACCTAATTGTATGGTGAAGAAAGAGTTAAGAGTCTGCACATGTTTAATCAACTAACTGGGTTCTCGATCTCCCAATTAATGGCTTCAAACCTTTCTCCCTGCTTCTGTTTGTTTTCTTCCTTTTGCTGTCTCCACCACAAGCTCAAGAAAATTAAACAATTTGGAACGTATTTATGTTTTCAAGATCAAGAGGCAAAGGTGTCTAGTTCATAAAAACCAGAATGATTCGCTTTTATGAACCACCCTTTTTGTAGCTGCAGGGGCCCTTAAACTTCTTCTGCAAATCTTTCAGATTAATTAGTATTTCCTTGAACGTCAGGCGGGATTGTGGTTCCCTGAGCAACAAAAAGAAAAAAATACAAGTTACACGTACTTGACATAATCATGAACATACTCCATTGAAAACTAGAATTATACCATCTAAAGGCTTTCTTTGTATATTTAACATATAATCCATAATTGCTTTAAAATTTTACCATCAAAAACCAAGATTCCCATGAAACCCAATTTTGACATATTAAGTCATCCAACTTGGTTACAAAGACTAACCTTGACCAACAATTCTCAATAAGAGAAGCCCATTGCGGATCAACATCATTTGGAATCTCTAAGTGTTGATTCATGAATCCTACAGCTCCAATAACCTGCAAGTTCCATCGCTATCATATATGTAGAGCTCAAAAATCACAAATGTTTGCATGTTGTGATTCGTTGACTTTAGATGTCAACCAAAAATAATTCTAGCTTTCAACTAAATCTCAACTTTTAATAGATGGATGGGACACCATTACACTCTAAAAAGTACATTTGGAAGTCACATTACACTCTAAACGATACATTTTGAAGTCAAATTGTCTTTTGTAGAGAGCTATGTTTGAAATTTGAACCTAGAAGTCAAAGTTTGAGATTATTTCAAACCTGCATCGAGTTGAGATTTTCCCAAGGGATCTTTCCGGTGGTAATTTCCCACAACACCACACCATAACTGTATACATCAGACCTACATACACATCATGAGGAGATTAACTAACTTCTACATGAATTTCAGTTTGACTTGGTTATCCAAATATAAACTCATAATCCAAATTATGTTAATAAGAAAGAATAAGATACAAACTTACTTTTCATCCACTTGCTCATTACGAAGAACTTCCGGTGCCATCCACTGAGGCTAAAATAACAACAGGAAAAAGATTGATTAATGAATGAATACACTGTTTTAAAATAGAAAAAAGTTGATGTTTATGAAAAGATACTTAAAGAAAATATCAAAACAAAATGCTAAAAAAAAAACTAATTTAAAATGGATCAAAAACTTGAAGTCCTGTTTAGTATACTCCATAGGATAAAGAACAATGTAGTACCATTCCTGTCTTGGTATTTGTTGTCAAGTAGGTTTCATGTTTGATACGGGAGAGACCGAACTCGCCAACCTATTAAATTGTAGACTATTAGTCATCTTTAATTATATGGCCTTGCAGAAAAGAAATAAATCAAAACAAACATGCCTTCAGTGTCAAATTCTTGTCAACAAGAAGATTTGAAGACTTGAGATTGCGGTGAATGATAGGTGGTTGGCAATGATGAAGGTAATTCATGCCCCGTGCCTATACAATCAAACACGAAATTAGTGCTTATGTTTATCACACTAATTATAAGAAACAATAAGTCACAAAATGATCAACATTAGCATAATACTGACAATATCTATAGCCATATGAACACGACACCTCCAATCTAACTTTGTTGTACTGCGCTGAAGTAAACTGAACAAACTTCCACTACAAAATGAAAAATGATTAGTGATATCGATTTTGGTCCATAAAATTAAGTTTACTATTCAATATGTTAGGTAATAGTCAAATACATAGGGTTAGAGAACCAACCGAGGAAGAAACTCGGTGACAATGCATAGATGCTGAGGTGAAACTACAGCCCCCATGAAGAGCAATATATTTGGATATCTAAGCCGTTTCATGAGACACACCTTGAAATCATAACAATTTAAGCATAAGACATTCAAACAAACAAATAAAGTCAGATCTTGGACTCTTCATATTGAGCATAAAGAACAAGGTGAAAGAAAACAAGAAAATAAACCTCTTTTCTAAAGGATAGTATCGCGTCATCAGGGTATTCTTGCTTGTTAAAAATCTTAACTGCAACATCCTGCATAACATAAATAACACCGCTTATTAAAACAGTTGGCATATCGTCCTAATAAGATGTATTAAGAGGGAATATAGAAAACAAACTGATCCATACAACAACGCATGATATACTGTCACATTTGTACCTGAGAAAATCAATGTAAAGAATAAAATATTAAACACTTCAATACCGATAAAATAAAGAAATCTTACAGATCAAATGAGTATCATCACAGTTTCAGATTGCAGAAACTATAGCATTTTTTACTGGAAAAGGTGAATGTTGCCTATTGTGATAACTGCATAAGAACTTAAAATTTTTCCACCTGGCATAACCAACTTTCTTCTATATTTGGGATGGTCGGCGTCTCTGAACATGGTCACTTCCACATATTGTTCACAGACCCCAGTTTACTACTTACGTAAGTCAAGTCTACGGGTGACCCAAACCACATTATTGGAACTTCATATCTTCTTATGAGTGACATAATGTTGTATTTAACATAATAGAAACATGAGGACACTTGTCTAACATTTTTATGCAATTAGCCTCTTTCCATTCAATGCACAAAAAGGTGACCTTTTTGTGCTTAAAAACATTCAAAAATAGAAACTTTTGGTTCAGTGAATTTCTCAAAAGACTGGTAGGTGTACCTTGCCCAATTTGCTCCCGGATTATCAAGTCGTCCCACGAGATCTCAACATCCAAGTTTTCAAAGTGGATGTCGGTTTTATTAGTGGAGGCACTGGTGCCACAAGAATCTGACGATGATGACCCTGGAGTTTGTTTAATATTGCGAGGACTTTCATAGTGTTGAGCACTAGAACTTGTTTGTGTGTCGGACTCGTGTCCTAGATCCCTATAATGTAACCAAGGCCAGCCAAAACGAGTAGGTCTTATAATATGAGAACTATCTCTATTTGCTTTCCATGGCCATGAGATTCCCTTTTCACCCATCCATGCCTCTGCTTTCACAGAGAAAACTTCAGGGAACCTGGGTCCGTTTTCACTCCCCTCGTTAGAATCAGATTCAGAATCAGTAGTAGGGGGGAAATAAGAATCGTGCTCCATGTTGTTAGCCTTCATTTTCAGCTTAACCTTGGAAGCCTGTTTAATTTGGTGTTTTCAACATTAATTAGTAATAAGACATTCATTTGTTGATCTTAATATAGTTAAGAATGTGTTTGAGATTGCTTATTTCATTCACATTTACCAAATTCGCTGCTGCTTCTGCTTATATATAAAGCATTTATAAGCTGTTTAAATAAGAAATCTCAAACACCCACAGAACGAGATATGAATATAACTAACCAAATTTGATATCTTTGAGACGATTGCATTTTGCAGCGGTTGATGATGATGATGATGAGCAGTTGATTGTGGACTTGATTCTCGAAACTGGCGGGCATCAGCAGATACACATGTAACCCCAAAAGTAGTTCCATTTTCATCACGACATGGTGAAAGGGTGGTAATAACAGTAACGTTTTCCCCGAATTTTGGCTTAACAGGAAACTGGCCTGACCAAGTCTCTCCGTCTAGAACCCGTTGTATAATAAGAATAGATAATTCTGAGTATGCAGATCCTACAATAATGTCAAGAGGGCTTTTCCCTAAAGCTTCTGCAACACTATAACCATAAAGATTTTCTGCCATTTGGTTCCTGCACACATGACATGGCATGGCAGGCGAGGTTTATATTAAAGGAAAAAGACCAAACTAGCCATTTTGATCATATTTGTCCTCAAAATGACCTTTAACTTTTTTCTCTCTCAAAATAGACACTGATACACGGTCAGCTCGACGACCATAGAGTTTCGAGACGACCATGGAGGTTCTGGAGGCGACCCTATATATTTTTTAGATTCAAGACGACCGTTGAGGTTCTCGAGACGACCATGGTTGTCAGAAAAGGACGGTCGTGGTCAGAAATATGGTGACGTGGCGCATCCTGATTGGCTCAAAAGCCACGGTCGTGCGACCTTAGACTGTGACACCGACGACCCTTGGTGGGGGCTATTTTAAGATAAAACTTTATCTAAGTGGCTATTTTAGTTAGAGACAAGTGTGGTTAAAGTGACAAGTGTGGTTTTTTTTTACGAAATATTAAATATACCACACTTGCTAACTAACTATATATATCTCAAAATCCATAATTAGTCGCCTACTAACAAGCTTAACAAGCTATATATATATATATATATACACTAGAAACTGAAACAAAATAATATTAATTAATATGCTTAATTTACCAGTAGATTATGCGTTGATTAAGATCGAACATATGCACTGACTGACCCATTGACTGCAGTATATTCATTTCAGATATCAATGTATCATGAAGATTCATCATCAGGTGTTGTTTAAGAAGAAGGTGGCGATGGTCTTGTTCTAGCTTCTGGATCCTTTTTAACAGCTCCTCCGCTGTCTTCGGTGTTTCCGTCATTATCTTACCCATCGTTGTTAGGTATAGTACGTTGCTCCCTTTTTTCACACACTTATAATATAAACCCCATAACACTAGCTACTTTACTATTATATTATATAGGGCCAGGATACTATTTGCCAATTTTCTCACAAAAACAAAAAAGATGATATGAAAAGCTCAGACATGCTGATGAAACCTACGCTAGCTAGCTATATATATACAAAAACAAAAGATGGTTTTGGGCACGTGGTATTTGTGCTGCCTTTTGCCACGTCGCCTGGTTTTTGTCATTCCACCGGCTGGCATGCATGGCTCATCCCTATGCCCTTTTCATCGATTGACATTTCAGAAACTTTAAATAATTTACACCCTTCAACTTGCATTTACTCACGGACTTTCCTTCCCTAGAAGTTATAATTACACAAGTGGTTCTATCTAGCGGTAGGTGCATAAACCAGGTTTTTTTAGTAATCAGTTACGGTTAGGAGCGTTGACCAGTCAAAAACAATTTGGGCAATAACCGGTTAGGATTGGAATCGGTTTTTAAAAAAAAATTGTATTCACATACTTCATAGATTTGTAAGAATAATATGGATTTATGACGGTGTTCGTCATTTTAGCTACTATAAGAATAAAAAAGAAAGTCAAGATAGATAATTTATTTATTTGACTATATATTGATTTAAAAGTCAATGATCCTTTGTCTTAATGGTCAAAGGGAATGGTCAAGGGGAGGTGGTAAAGCTTTGTTTTATTTAGGAACTTTAAACACTTTTGCTTAGTTTTAAAAATTATTCATAGCTTAGAAATTGTAGTTGTAATAGATAAATAAATAAATAAAACATTATTAGTTATATTATTTTTAGATTCCGTATAAAGCAAGGATAGATGATAAGCCTAATGTTTATATAAAAGATAACGTTTCCAAAAAGATATCCTTTCTAAGATGACACAAAACGTTAAAAGAAAAAATACGACAGGTTAAATGAATAAAGTATGAAAATGAGTGGAAAAGTTATTAGACACGATGCTACCCGTATATCCATGCATCCATTTACTAAAATATATATACTTAGCTTCTAGTAGCAAACGCCATTTAAAATCTAAAGTCTAGCGACACCACATGCATGCAGTGGCGGATCAGGAAGAATATCAGGGGTAACGGGACTAACGGGTTGAGGCAGCGCTCCCGAAATTTTTTTTAGGTAGTTAACGGCCTTTTAATCATATTTTTAAGGGCTTTTGATCATATTATTAAGTAAAAGCCATAAAATTTCTTCAGGGGTGAAAAACCGAAAACCTATTAAAAAAAAAATTGCACGTCGGGTAAAGTTAGGGGTGCACCCTGGACAGTAGGTCCGCCCCTGCATGCATGCATGTATGTCTTGAGGAGCTACACATATATCATATATGAAATCGATTTGTTGTTCAAATTCTACTTCTGACAAAAAAAAAAATAGAGGTCGAGGGTAGATATGGGTTTTTGTCACCTATAATAAATTTCCTCCTAATGAGAAATGGAGATGATCGGTTGGTGAGTAATGTCTACGTTAGTGATTCAAATTTACCGTTAAAAAAAGTCGTTCGGTTGTTAAAAAAAGTAGTAGGGTAGTGGTGGTAGTGGTGGTAGTGGTGGTAGTGGTAGTAGTAGTAGTAGTAGTAACGTATACGACTGACTTATATGTATGTAAAACTATAAATGTATATACATACGGTTTCATATCATCTCAAACTTTTGTTTGAGAACGTCTATAAGGAGCATTTCCTTGTTATACTCCAGCATGATCTCCCTCGTCAATTTTTTTAGCGCTATATATACAATAGAGGTGGTAAATAATGATGAAGATGATGAGGCCATTTGAATAGTTGTTGAATTTGACGGCTATGAAGATATTAGAGCACTCGAGGACTTCTCATTTCTAGTGTATTTTTTTTAAATACACTCCCACGATCTCGTTAAATGTATCTCCGCAATTGATAATTAGAATTAAATAACTTCCTTTCGTTCTTATTTTCTAAGTAGATTATTAACGTGCAGCACATCACGCAAAAGCCTTACCAATTAACAAGATAAAATTACCATACAGCCTCTCCACGTTAAACTTAAAAAAACCACGTGTCGGACAATTCTTTTTTCATATGCTTCGCACGTAAAAACCTCTTTATACCAAATCTTTTACCTATATAATTATACTTAGAACACGTACAATGATAAATAAAAAACATTAATTATATTTAATAACTTTTAAAAGTTATAATGAAACTTTATAACCGTGTATGATCCGTACGTCTATAAACGCCAGTGGCCCAATGGGTTGTATAAATAACTGTCCTAGGCCCAAAAGGAATCTCGGTTACTTTCTTCGACCATGACAAAACCCAAATCTGAAGAGAAAAAGTCCAAGGACCTTTATGGCCCAGTTGAGTCGATTTGACAAAAAATCATATTGTGTGTGAAACCCACCAACAACGGTTTTGGAAAAATCCGTTCGGGTTGATTGGGCCGGTCGTGTAGATACCAACGGCCCAAACCAACCAACTAAGTCGGTCCACACTCTGGTCTCGAGAATAATAAGAAGAATTACGGCAGCATGTCAACTAATTTATTTATTTTTTATGTTTTTTTATAAATACGCTTTCGAAAATTGTGGCATAAGAATTGAATTGAATTGAGCTGAAATTGGGACATGGGGAATTGTGTTTTCCCCATTTAGTAAAACTTTCATCCCCTAGCTACCTTTAGCTTCTCTTGCTGCCATAGTCGTTTGAATGTGAATATAATTTAATTAGTTTATGGTTGAGAAATATATATTATCGACAACTAAATGAATACATACCAATCTTAAAACACGACTAGCTAGTTTGTACTAACTAAACTAAATTTCTATTGTAATAACTTGAATTATTAATTAGTCTAAAATACATTCCGTTAAAAATCTTATTAATAATATATTATCTAATAGTTTCAATAATAACTCAATTTTAAAAGTTAAAAGTAAATCATGTAGATTTTAACATTAGATTGATATATATATATATAAGTTAGAAGCACGAACAAATATATATATATATATAGGCCGGTAAGCTAGCTAGATAGCAGGGTGACTAAGGGTTTATGTCCGTACGTACAAAAACTTAACCAACACCGTTTGGAAGAAAGGTCATAGTACATGAAGATTTTGATTGATCAAAGAATATCTATCTATCTAGCTAGCTATCTTGATTTGTGTGAGAAATCTAGCTTGTTAATGAGTTTACTGATGGATTTGGGCGGGTTTTCAGAAAGCTACTTAATTGCAATAATTTAAAGAAGCATATCTATCTTGGATTATTTTTTATGGAGCCATCATCAGCTGAGGAGCTATTAAGAAGGATCCAAGAGCTTGAAGTATGCCATGCTCACATCAAACAACAAATATCATCCAAACTTCAAACCTTGTCCTTATCTACTAAAAGTACAGATGATGATCAGTACTATTTCAATATATTCCAGTCCATGGGTCAAGCTGTACATGTATTTGATCGCCAATATCGGATACGCTTTTGGTATGCATTTCATGTCAGGTTTATTCATTAATTAATTAATCAACTAATTAATTTCAAGCTCGCTAACTAGCTAGTGATATGATGATTTGGCTGATCTGATGGATGGATGCAGGAACCGACTTGCAGAAGAAATTTATGGTGTTTCAGCTGCTGAAGTTTTTGGGAAAACTCCAACGGAGGTTCTTGTGGATCCAAAAGACGCTGTGCTAGCAGATTATCTGCTAGAACGAACCGTGAGTGGAGAGAGCTGGTCCGGGGAATTTCCTGTGAGGAATAAGAGAGGAGAAACCTTTTTGATCTTGTGTACCAACACACCGTTTCGTGATGAAAATGGAAGATCAATCGGGGGCATTTGTATGTTTACCGAATCACGTCACTACCACCACCGCCCATCAATCACATCAAATTTGGTGATCATACACAGCTAGCTACCTAATTACATACATACATACATAACTGTTTTAATTATATCGATCGATCTGCAGCATGTACGTATTTAATTAATTATTCCCTAATATATATAACATAATTAATTCACTGCATGCATGCAGGCCGTTTCAAAGGTACTGACGTCGACAGAAGATGACGATGGTGCTAGCCCTCGAGGGCATATTGGGCCCTCTCCGTTTGGAGCTGCTGTATCGTTGTCCTCCTCCGAGGAGGAGTGGACGGGTGACAAGCAGCAGACAGCAAGCGGACTAGCGTGGCCATGGAAGTGGAAGTGGAAGTGGAAGCAGCGCAAGTGGAACGGAAATGAGGATGTTGTTGCTAAACTCTTTCATTTTGGTTGGCAACGGTTACATGTCAATCAAGAACACCAACAGCAGCAACAGAGTCGTCGTCGTCTTCTAACCTGGGAAAAGCAGCAACCAACAATTACGAACAAGACACTCACAGCTGACATACACAGCCTGCAGGATGATGAGATCATATGGGATCACTTGATAACTAAACGACTAATCGGCCAAGGTATGTAGGCTAATTTATACACATTTGACAGATTAATTAAGGGAGTACTGCACAATATATATTAATTGCATGTAATCGATCTTTTGATATATATATATATAGGTTCTTGTGGGACTGTATATCATGGATCATGGCATGGATCGGTATGTTTCCCATCTCCAGCCCAGCCCACCCATTCGTTAAAATTAAAGAATGTAAGTTAGTTAGTTAGTTAGTTAAAATATATATGCATATATGCATGCAGGATGTCGCGATCAAGCTTTTTACATATCAACAGTCGTTTTCGGATGATACCATGGTGTTGTTCAAACAAGAGGTGAGTTTGTTTTTCATCATCAGTTGATCAACTGTTTTGAGCTATTACTGGTTTAACTATCTATATATCTATATACATATATATATGATATTGAAGTAGGTGTCTTTGATGAAAAGACTGAGACATCCAAATATTTTGCTGTTCATGGGAGCCGTATCTTGTTCAGCTGAGCATCTATGCATTGTCACTGAGTTCCTTCCCCGGTTGGTTCAATTCCTTCAGTTCTTCACTCCCTCTATCTCCACCTCTACCTAAATGCTTTCAGTTAAGTTTACGTCGAGTTTTGTTATGTAGCGGAAGTTTGTTTCAGATACTTCAGCAAAAGTCTACCCGATTAGATTGCAAACGGCGTCTTCAAATGGCCATTGATATCGTACGTTCCTTCCTTGCTAATATATACTAATTGTTATTATCCTTCCCATCCAGAGTACATATATATTGTCTTAGATTCTCTTATGTATATATATATATATAGGCACGAGGCATGAATTATCTTCATCGTTGTAATCCGCCTGTTGTACACCGTGATCTGAAGTCTTCAAATCTTCTTGTCGATAAGAACTGGATAGTGAAGGTATGCATGGTTCGACTAGCTAGCTTGTGTGACTTTTGTTTTAGTTACTTAGTTAGTTAGTTAATATGCATGAATATTTTCTAGGTTGGTGACTTTGGTCTCTCTCGTATCAAGCATCAAACATACCTAAACACAAAGTCCGGGAAAGGAACGGTACGACAATCTTTCCTAAACTTAAACACTCATATCTCAAACCACAAGAGCCTTTGAGATCAAACATTCTAGGTTTTATTTCAACAGGCAAAAATGTTGTCTTCACTCGTTTATTGTACGTGATTTCTCTTGTGGTTGATCGGAGCGTGTTTCATATTTGTAGCCTCAATGGATGGCTCCAGAAATTTTTCGTAGCGAACAAGCAGATGAAAAGTAGGCCTATGTCATGTCTAGAAAGATAGTTTCTCTAATTAAAGTTTCCCATGAACATACAATGAATTCAATATTCGATTTGTCGTTTAGGTCAGACGTATACAGCTATGGCGTGGTGTTATGGGAAATTATCACCGGGAACATACCTTGGGATGATCTTAACCCGATGCAGGTATGTTATATATTCTCAAGTGTCAAGTTTCATATGGTTGACTTCCAAGTCAAAGACATCACTTTATAGTGTACACAGACTACCCACACATATAAAAACATGTGTAGTTATTTATATATAAATTTGACTCATCTATCAGTCTACTCTAAAATCCGAGAATTTGTCTCTATTTCCAAAATCTCGAGAATTTGTCTCTATGTTATAGTGTCTTATGTAGCGATTATACATTCAGGTTATCGCAGCCGTAGGATTCATGGATCGAAGACTAGAGATTCCAAAAGATGTGGATCCACTGTGGACTTCACTTATCCAGAGTTGTTGGTGCAGGTTGTGTTTCATGTTATTGTTTGACTTTCTACTGAAACTACCGGTGGCTCCAGAATGATTGACAACTTTCTTTTGCCAGTGAGCCACAATCCCGGCCAACGTTCCAAGAAATCCTATATAAACTTAAAGATTTGCAAAAGAAGTACGCGGTTGAGCGTAGGAAATAGCAGCCAGAAACCAGGACAAAAACCAAGCCACATCAGTCACCAATGCTTTGTTGTATTGCAAATTTTCATGTGCTGCTGCTAGAGTCTAACTTAAACATGTCTAGTAAGTACTCCAATATTGCTGTCTTTTGTATGATCAAATTCATAAACAAAAACTTGTGTCGTTTTGACAGAAACGAAGCAAATACATATTAAAGATGCATGCAGGAGACGGATGTGAACTAGTTCATTCGGCTTACTAACATAAAGCTATGAAACAGTGACCACCATTTTGTGAGGAGAAGTTTTGTAATTTTGTTATATATACAACATATTCAAATAAGGCATATTATTTTAAAGGAAATATACTATATTTCTACAGCTGGGAAAATTATGACATACCCCCAAGTAATTTGAACATTATAAATATTGTACCAGATTGCAACAACAGAAATACATATCATCTAGACTGCGCAAATACATATAGTGTACTCTCTTAACAACAACATTGACCAGATATTGTTCTTATGTAGACGGCGCCACACATTCAGTTCAAGCGCTACATTTCAGAAAGAAAAAAATACACTTGGAAAACTTGTTTATTTGTACCTGAACAAGTTTCTGGCGAGTCAGTTTTATTGGGTCTCATGTTCTATGAGGGAGGGATAGTTGAAGCACGATATGGAAATAGCATCGTTCAGATTCTCGTATATACTGAACATCCCCATTCATAAGCTTCAAGATCTTCCGAGACATGCTTAGTCCTAAACCTTCCTCAGTGCTCCATTGGCTGCTATGAAACATGTCTTGAACCAGTTCGGCTGGAGGACCATTACCCGGACACACAATCCTTCACAAAAAAAAACATCATCTTATTCTTCCTTTCTTATAATACTAAAGCTTAATACCATAATCAAAACTAAAATGCAACAATATAACTTTTTACAGATCTTTAATTACAAAAGAGCCAAATTTTGACAAAATAAAGCTGTCCTTAAATTGTTAATTTATGTGAGCATGTGAAATTAATGGTAAATGGTAAATGTTGGTTGCATGCACCGTTACATGTTTTTGCAAACTCTTTTGCTGCCAGGGTAGTCTGTTAGGGTCCCCAAGAACGTCTATTTGGCAACTACCTTAACAAAAACAAGCCTGCATGATATTAACACATGCGATGGTTGTGAAAATAACCAGCTTTTTTAGTTGACGACTTCACGTGGATGCCACATAGAATCTTTTGCTAAAATGGACACCTATTGATGTTAGGGTTCTATAAAATGTTAGTTCATTGAGGTACGCAGAAGATTCTATTTGGCATCTCTGTTGGCGTCAATGTATGTGTTGATTATGCAAACAACCAAAATTTCCCATTAGTTTCATAAGTTTGATACGGGAAAATTCAGTTATGGGACTTCTTTGTCCAAATTGAGAGTATGTTGCCTTTTTATGGTATTAACCATAATACTAATAGCAATTATAAGCATAAAGTCCAAATTTTGATGCATCTTGAAGGTAAGGTAACATACCTAAGGTCAATATGCACATCCATCATTCCATCGAAAATGGGTTTCAAAGTTGGTCGTACTTGAATTTCCACCCAACCGTTTGGTGAGGGTGAATGGTGAACCATATTCAATAAAAAATTTGTCAAAACTTGTTGAATCCTCGTTTGATCACCATAGACAGTCAATGTTTTGACTTCCTCAGGAATATCACGGATCAGTTGTACACCTCGATCTCTCAACACGAACATTACTTGGCTAACCACAGCATCGATCACACTCCCGAGTAGAAAATCGTGTTTTTCAAGCTCCAAAGGACTGCCATCAAAAGTCAAAATTAGCAATTGCTTTATAACCAATTTGATAACAACTAGAAACAAAAAACTAACCCCTCTTGAATGTTCTCCATATCAACATCTCTCATGATCTTTAACATCTGCTTATGGCATGCGGCACTCGTTTCCAACAACTGCTTCTGATCATCAGTCAGATTTGTTGCTTCCAGAAGAGAATTAGAAAACCGAATGCCACTTAATGGATTCTTGATCTCATGGCAAATATATGCCAACTCCTTCATCCTCTCGAAACATTTATTTTCTTGTTGTCTTTGTATTTTCATAGCTTGTTGCAACTCTGGGCTTGCAATTTGGAGGAAACAAAATGCTCCCATAACCTCACCGCCCAAATTAACCCTTTTATTTGCTGTCAACAAAGCTTGCACGTATTTCCCACGGCGGTCAAAAAATGAAAACGCGTGTTTCTCAGTATCCTGCCCTCCAATTGCATTATGCAAAATGATCATGAACTTTGTCAAAGAATCAGGACCCTTTAAGCGACAACAACTTCCAAAAATCTCCCCAACCAACATTTTCCCTATTACGTCTTCACGGGACCATCCTGTGAGTTTCTCCATGGCAATGTTCCACTCCAAGCAACATGTGTTCTCATCCGATGCAAATATGGGAGGAATTAGAGCATTGGGATTATGAATAATCGCTTTGTAATCACCTTGAATTTGAACAAATTTGTCCATTACCACCTTTTGCCTTGTAACATCTTGACCAATGAAACAAACTCCAACAATATTATCCGTATAATCCTTGCTAGAACAAGCATTAACCACCACAAAAATAGCATCTTCTTCTTGTGCCGAATTAAATGTCCTTAGTTTGATCTCAACGTTCTTATCTTCTTCACCTGTGTAAAGTGAGTTCCACCAGAGCAATTTATATTTACAGTGTCAATTCATAAAAACAATAATAACATATTAGACACATCATTAATCGTATATTTGTCTATAAAATTTGAATCTTAATTTTGTTCATGAGTATCTAGACGTCAAAATCATAATACTCCCCATCAAGTTTGAATCTTTACATTAGTATTTCTCACAAAAGTTTGAATCTTTACATTAGTATTTCTCACAAAAGTTTGAATCTTTACTTAATGTTGTTCTTGAGTGTTTAAAGATCAAATATAGTATTTTCTTAAGATAGTTTAAATCATTTAATATTTTGAGTTTAAACATAAAAAATGCTTATTTTCTTCATATAGTTTGACTATTTATGCGGTCCTTGAGTATTTAAACATTAAAAACCGTATTTTTCTCCACAAAGATTGAATCTTTATGTTATTGTATTTTAGTATTCAAACATCAACGTATGTTTCTCCATGAAGTATGGATCTTTATGTCGTTCATGAGTAGTTACACACAAATAAACACACTGCTCTCCACAAAGATAGAATCTTATTGTACTCTTGACTCTTGACTATATAAACATCATAAGCTTTAAATCTTTATGTTGTTCTTGTGTAATCAAACATCTGAAATCGTTTTTTTTTTCTCCATAAAGTTTGGATCATTATATTGTCCTTCATTATTTTAAACATTAGAAATCACAGATTTATATTTTATACAAAAAAGTTAGCATATTTATGTTGCTCTTGAGCATATAAAAACTAAAAATCATATTTTTCTCCATAAGCTTCAAAAAAGTTTAAATCAAAACAATGGGATTTTAAGAAGATAATGCCAAAAGAGTAAAACGAGTACCTTGTAAAGCATGATTAAGAAGTTTGACAACCCTTTCTTCTGATTCATTGTAAATGAGATCTTGAACCAAGGACTTCCCCATGGCTTCATTAACCGACAGACCTGTCAATTCTGCAATCTTTGCATTCCATCCATTTATTCGACCCTCAACATCCACGGCAAATATAGGAGCAGTTGCAGTCTCAATCAATCTAACCATTTCTCTTGCAACCGAGCTAAGTTCATCCACCCCTTCTAACCCCATTTCTTCCATTTGAACCTTAATAATCGCTCTCGAATTGTTTTCATCAGAATCTTTAAATGAATCTCTTAAAATAAGCTGTAAAGAGTGAATCGCGTCCATTTCCACATTCTCCCATGGCGAACTTCTACTTTTCACAACTTCTAAAAAGGCATTAAACGAAGAACGTGGATGCATTCTTTGGCCGTCATCTTTATCTTCAGGATGATGCTTAGCGCCACCCCATTTGATCTCTTTTGCACTGTGGGACCGAAACCAAAACAAGAAATCTTTAGAAGTGATGTAAGCAACTGCCATCCCACAAACCGTGTCCCCAAGTGAAGCTGCACCCGGGTACCCTGCATCGGCTAAGCTATCGGTGCTTAAACCGGTTGAATCCGTATGACAGGCTGATAACCACTCAACAATCTCTTTGATCTGTGATTCGGTCGGTGTAATGCCTAGCGGGTAGTACTTTTCTTGATAATATATTGCCGCCCCATCACATTTCACAAGATCCATAATGCTTGGACTTTGAGTCACGATACCTGTTGGTGAATCTCGAAGAATCATATCACATAACAGAGTTTGTGTCCTTAGAATCCGCTTCTCCGACATCTGTGAAGCCAGTTGTAACTCTAGGTTTAACTGGAGCCCAAATGCTTGCATCAAGAACTCACAGGCGTACCGTAAAGGAAACGGAATGCATCGAGGAGAGGTATGGTGACAAACCACCAATCCCCATAGCCCCATCGTCCCTCTTCCACCCGCGCCATCTTCATTTCCGTTTATAATAACCGCCAAGGCTAACGAAGCTATTGAACCCATGTTAGCCATGTACTGAGCATGACAACCATGAGGGGCTCGAAGGGTCGAACCCACCAAACACAACGGCTGCATCAAGTTATCATCTTGGACCACACGAACAGGGGTTGCGTGACAATCCACAATCATCCTTACACGGTTTTGCCTAAACAAGAATCTCGAAGCCTGTGGAATATCCGTCGCAGGATAATGTAACCCGATATAAGGATCCAAATCCGCCCGCTTGCTTTCAGCCACAACCTCACCATGTTCATCCTCGTGAAACTTATACACCATGACCCGATCATACCCCGTGAGCTCCCTCACATTTTGCACAACCGTATCACACAGAAGCTTAATATCACCACCAGGCAATGCCTGTAAGTTTGAAATGGCCCGAACCGCGAGCTTCTGAGACTGAACAGCCCCAGCGATCGATAAAGCAGGATCCTCAGTTCTAGCAGGCTCTAAATCGATAACTATACCGACATCTATCCTATGCAAGATAGCATAAAACGGCTTACCCGAATTCTTGGAGTGAACCCAAACAGGGTTCAAAAGTGTGATTTCGCGGGCCCGAAAGGCCCGTTCCAGCAACACAGCACTGGAAGGGGTGAAAAGGGTCTTGACATCGGTCCCAATCGTCAAGAATTCAGGCTTCTCTAAAGTGGGAACAGATTGAGGTGCTAAACCTAGTCTTTCTTTAGCATTTTGGCTAAAGGCGATGACTTTGAAAGTGGAATTATCAACGGCAATCATACAACCGAAGGGCTGAATGTGGCCGCCTCGTTGGATTTTGGAAAGATAAGCAGTCATCTGTTGCTCGGCGATTGAGTCGGTGGCTGTTTTGATTGACTGGGAGTAATCAAAGGACTTACCAGATTCACCGGACTGCTCGTAGACAGCGTGGAGTCTTGCATCGAGGGCGTACTGTGCAATGGCTTTGCTCATGGAATCGACCCCTCTGGCGCTTGTTGAGGATTGAGGTTGGGGTTGAACCCTAGAGCTTGCTCTGCTACCTGAAGCCATGGCTGAAACCCCCACCTCCCTAACTGAGGTATGAAAGAAGAAGATCTAGAAGAAAAGGAAGAAGGAGTGATTCAAGTTCCTCCTCCTCCTCCTCCTTCTGTGGTGTAAAACATGTTTTGGTTTGGTTTGCAGAGGGAAATGAAATGATTCATTCGGTCATGGATTCTCTCTCATCTCAATCACTCAGTCATCGCTCTCGCTCCGTCAAAACTTCTGTAACAAATAAAGTAGTTTTTAATCCAAAAACTTTTAGTTGCTATCTTCTAAGGTTTATTTTTATTTCAATTAATTTAACCCCACCAGGCCATGACCCCAACGGGCATTTGTTTACGGAGATGTTCTTAATAGCTTGTAAATTTTAAGGTCTTAATCGGGTTTTTTTATATATGAAATCGGTTTTTTTTTATAGTATTTTTAGATGAGTCAACACAAATGTTAAATCAAGTATATACAGTTATAATATTATCATAGAAAGACTCACTCGAATATTAAATATTTAAAACAGTTTCAAACGCAATTATAAAAAGGTAAAATCTACTCACTTATTAACCACTATTTTTTTTTAATAGATAGGGTTGGGGTATTATTGTGAAGATAAAAGTAAGTAAGATTGGGGAGGGAAGTAAAGTCTCTTTTTTGTTTAGGTAGGGGACCAAAGTGGTTTCTGGTCACGTGATCGGGTGATTAACCACCACTCACTCGCTAGATCGTGTTTCTCTCGGATCCACCAATCTTACCTTTGTTTTGTGTCCATTCTTCCTTACCATATATATATAAGAATATAATAATATAATATAATGTGAATTATACTTTGTACTTTTCTTCATATTATAATTTTTTATTCTAGTTATCATTCCGACTTTGATAAATGGGCGCATGAACAAAATATTGTCTAGATTTTCACCCTCGTGACGGAGACATTGATTTGTTCACTAAACGGATTAAAGAAGCCCAACACGGATAAGATATCATTCGGATTCGAAGTAATAAAATCACATATTTCCTAATTACATATAAATAAGATGAGCTCCTACAGTAGACACCAAGCAACAAATCATTAGTCATTACTCTACTAAACCAAATTGGTTACATATCGATTACATGTTACGTGTTTTTTTTAACAGTATTTTGTGATTCGGAGTTGGATGTTTCTTTGAAAGCAAATTCTCTGTTCTTTCGGGTAGAGGTATGGTTTTCCCTACATCTCACCCCTCCCAGACTTTACTGATAGTACATTATATGTGTTATTTATGGGATTTCTATCAGGTATGGTTGTTGTTGGTTCAACCTGTAATCATCATTTATTTATTTTAAAAAGTGATACTTGAACTTAAAAGCTCTCATTTATAATGTCTTTGGTATCTCCTCTAGCCAATTGGCCTAGAGCGTGTTACATTCTAACACCTCATCTCATTTAAGTTTTTAACATCTTTTTCCTATTAAATACCAATACTTTATTTTATATAATATTAATAATTTTAAATAAATAAATTATTTTAATAAATTATCAAAAGCATAAGTTTTCTTATTTTAATAATTTTTTAAAAATTAGTAAATTATAATAAGATTTCAATTATATCTTATCCTAAAATATAATTTTATAATTCTTAAATCTTTATTATTTGTTATTTATAATTGGGATTTTCTAACATACATGTGCCTGAGGCACACATAAGGTGCAATAAATTGACATCAAAAATAGATTCTTTTTTTAATTTGAAAAAAATTTCAAAATTCATCTTGAAAAATAAATAAGAAAGGTACAACTGTACAAAGATTATTCTTAAAAAAATGTATTTTTTCAATTTTCTAGATGCATTTATTATATTTTTTAAATTTTCGAGATGTATTTACTGTACCTTATGTGTGTCCTTAAGACACATATTAGAAAACTCCTTTATAATTTTATATATTTACTATTTCATATATTCACATGTGCATGTAAAGAAAAAAAAACTTTAATATTTCTTATATGTTTATGTTTAAACTTATAGTTAAAAAATATAATCATATATCATAGTAAAGAAAATTATTCACATGCCGCATATCAACTTCTCACACCACTTTTCATCTCAATTTTCTGTCAGTCTCTCATATTATATACAAGCATTCTTTTCTATTAAATAATAGTAATCACAGCCGTAACACACTCGCAGCCACCGACGAAGCTTAGTGGAGACCGGGGGCGACACCCCCCCCCCCCCCCGTTTTTTTTCGACCCTAGTGTTAATTTTTGCGGTTTTTGAAAAAAAAAATTATATATATTGAGAACCGCCCTCCCCCCCCCCCCCCGGATTAGGATCCATGACTTTTCGCCCCACCAAACTTTCAACGAAGCTTCGCCAATGATCGCAGCCAGCCAACATCAATAAGAAATCCTAGCAACCAGAAACGACGAAAAAAACCATAGGATACCCTAGCCAATAGCCAACAAATGATATCCCAAAGTCCTTTAAAGCGGCGGTGGCACACCAAAGTGTGAGCAGAGCTAAAAAAAAAAAACTAACCAGAGCTAACAATAAACGAATGGCGACATGCTGGCCACCACCAAACCGTTGTTAGATTAAAGGTTACGAATGCAAAACGCGATGCCATTGAAAGCCCCAAAACATCGTCACAGAAAAAAACTGTGAATGGCAAGGCTCAGCCCGGAGTGTTTCCTATAGTGCAAATACGAGAGAGATAACAAGAGAGAGAAAGAGGAGACGTAAAGGACACCTGAGAGAGAGGGATGTGATAAATGGTGCTCTATACACGATACATAAGTTAGAGAGGAAAAAAGACACGCATTGAGGTCATTACACGCGTCAGCTCAGAGGAAATGAACCGTTGATTCCCCCTCACAAACGTCTTTTGCTTAGTATAATATATTTATACAATTAGAATTTTAGTTTATGTATCAGATAATTAAAAGTAATATTTACAATCTCATACTATAAGACTTCACCCCTCCTACTAAAGTCATGGCTTGGACAACTGCCATCAACAAATGGTCTGGATATGACTCTATCAGCTCACCAGCTCCACACACTGATTCTAAAACCCTCCCCACAATCTACTGCACCAAAAAACGTACAAAATTAATTAATATATCAACCACCGTTGACACAAACTAACTAACTAACTAACTCTCAAACTACTGACCTTGCGCGCATAACCACCGTAACCAATTCCCCCGATAAAAGCATTGGTTGTTGAACCTTTTGAGCTTTCTATCAAGGGGAAAAAGGCACATATTAAAAATTGGCAGGGGAACAAGATTATTTACGACATTAAATTCACATAAATCACGTGAGATCATACCAGAAATCGCAGGCATTTGGAAAAGGTTCAGTTTTCTTAAACCGTCCACTGTGTGAGCATTGGTACCACCAGCGAGTTGAAGGAAGCCTGCATCATCGTAGCAACTATTTAAGATTAAGCACTCGTACCTACCAACGTTAGCTAGCTACACATTGTGTTGTAAATCTAACAAGCTAATGGCCACTAATCAAAATTAATCAAAGAGATAATTAGGCACACTAACCAGGAGGCTTTTCATCAGCAAAAGCCAGGCGATGGGCAAAAGCAATGGATTCTCGAGTTGCACCTCGTCCAATATCTCCACTCATTGGTCGACCATCTAACTACAAATATCATGCATTCTCATCTCATACTTCATGCACTACAACATGTACATGATAATCTACATGTATCATAATATTATGGATGGTTTGAATCATAACTGGTTCCCATTTTGACCATGTGCGTCCTCATATCTATACTATATTTTAATACATATGAGGAGGACAAGAAGATAACTTTACGTAATTTTAAGGCTTCAAGTAAAATTTTAAAACATATGGTAACTAAATGTCTTATAAATGTGGAATCAATGGTGCACATAAATGAAAATTATTAATTTCAATATATTTTTTTTATTTAATGTTATTAAAGTGTTTCTTTTTTAATATTTCTAGTTTTTTTTGTAACATTCCTTTTCTTTTTTAATACTTTAAAACATTATTAGATTTTGCTTGAGAACATGTTAAAACATTTAACACGTTTACAGAATCGTGATCATTTATTTTTATTGTTAAACTACCTTTCGTGTTATTTTAACGCGTATTTTCACAAGAACATAACTTTTAACATAACTTTCTCATAGATTCCGAACATACTCTTGACACGCGATTCTTTTTATGCAAAATCCACCTGCTATGGAGCGCAGGTAATAACCCTCTAGTTATAGATAATGCATCAGAACATGCTTAGTGGTATAACATGATAAGTTTGTTGGTGTACAAGTCACCTTCCTTTACAAATGAGTATTTTATCAAATTACCAAAGCATGAGGATTTTGTTGGACTTAATCGGGTTTGTTCACATAAAACAGAATGGGTCACGGTCAAAGTTTTGAAGTCGGTTTAGTTTTTTATTGGTTAAGTTAATTACTTAGTTTGGTTATATTAATTGTTTTATTTTGTTTGGTTATTTGTAAGATTGTGTTTTAATTTATTTGATACAGTTTCCTATAAAGAGTCATTAGGGTTGCTTGGTCATTAAGGGTCTATCTGTTGTAAATAGGGGATCTTTGATTCAATGTAATGTGTGCTTTACTTTGATATTAATAAAAGAGTTGTGAAAAGGTTTTTCACAAACCGATTGTGTTTTGGTGATCTTATTCGGATTCTAGGCCAATAGATGTGGACTACTAATCAGTCCTTATCTTAAGCCCACATGTAACTATATTGTACTTGATGTATTAGAAAGTGTATCAGAAAATAAGAAAAATGACTGATAATGCATAAGATGCGACATAATTTAACCGGAAGCTAAGAATTTGTACTCAAGTGCACCTTATATAAAAGGTACATCAATATTATACATACCTGCCATAAGTTGATGCAACAAAGATTTTGTTCTAGAATAGAGTACAATTTGTTCATCATGGAGACAGTTGAATCTCCAACATATGGTAAGCTAACCTGCATTTATGCAAGTATTTCTTAAGTGCACATCTATAAACTCCCCTTATTGAGAAAAGAGATACATTTCGAAGTTTGAAGGACAAACCAGTACTTGTTCAACACATATTGACAATGACTTTGGTATAGAACTTAAAGACACCTATGCTGCTGCTAGTATTGTTATATATTCTAATGAAACTATCAACATCTTCTCGGTCAAACATCTGACAAAGAGGTACTAAGCGTTTCTTATAAAAATAGTAAGAACTGACTCTACAGCCTACAGGTATATAAGGATATCAACTTATAGTGATTATTCTACACTTACTGCCACAAGCTTTAGATGATTGACAGAATCTCCCATGCCATTCCATAGTTCTTTAAATGAATCAGTCTGCCTGCAGATTTTGATAACCAAAAATAAACTTCCTTGATTTTTTTCTTGAACGTAAGCTTTATTTTTTATTATATTAACAGAATAAAATCATAATGGAGAAAAGGAAAAGAAAAAACTTGAGTCCACAAAACTGAATTAAAAAGGGTACCTTCCATTTGTATGAATCTCGAGAGCATCAACATCATCTCTCTCAAGAAGTTCAGATGTCGCAGCAGCATCTCTTACATACGAAACTGCTTCTGTATAAATTAATGGAAACATATATCAGTATAAAGACAAGATCCCACACATATGTGGAAAAATGAAAAGAAAATGAAAGAACAAAAAGAAAGCAACTAACTTATTTTATCGTATGGACAAACTGGCAAACAACGTCCACAACCATAGCAACGCTCTGTTGTTACTCCTGGCTTCATATCAGATTCAGCATTGAAGATGTTAGACCTTAATCAGCAAACTAATTGCATAAATGACAACAATTGTAAGGATGTAATCTTAGGCTATATTAATGGCTAAGAATTGAAACTTTACAACTAATACAAGCCACCAGAGATTGATATTGTAGACATTTTCATACAACAGAAGGGCACTATGATGGTTTGAATGTTGTAGTTGAAGAAGGGAAGGACCTTCATTGGATATTGCATTAGCAGGACATATAATTTCACATGGTCTTGAGCAGTCCAATGGACAGTCATCCGGATCAAATTCTGTTAAGATAATAGAAAGTCAATGAAATATTCCCATCAACGGCCTTGCAATCTACATGGCATAGCTGTAAATTATAGGATGATGATTCCTTCTTCCCATGAATATGTTTGAAAATGATAATTGATAAAATATAAAGCTGATTGGTTGATAACTTCAGTAGTGGAAGTTAAATCCTTTGTTTTCAAATCTCAAGTGTTTCATTTCATGTCAGATTTTGTGTGAATTAGACCATATGAAACATATAGATTAATTAGGAAATATGACCGGCTTTTCGGAAGTGAAGATCCTCATGGTCATTGACACTTATCATAACCCAAGGCCTTCTAATAGGAAAGATGGCTCTTGCTGCATTGATTCCTTCATTAACCGCATTCACGACCGCCACATCAGCAGCACAATCAATACAATCAACTAAAAACAGTACGCAGTAGTTAGTTGCAGTTTTCAATTGAAAGCCTGCATGCCTGTATTAATAAGTAATAGGAATTTAGTGTACCTCCAGCTAGAGTGTAAACAAGAGAAAGGTTCCTAATATCCACCACATCCTGGGCGGAATAAAAATGCAAAATTTGGTTAAATTTTCAATATTAACAGAATCCCAATTACTATATAAATGTATATATTTTCAAAATCAGAAGTGAAAGTCAGGATTTATAATCAAAGGAATATGATGAGGTGGTTAGTTGTATCTAATCGATCGATCAAGGAAGGAAAGGTACCTCGAAGCTAGCACCACAAATGAGCTTAACCCAATTGCCTTTCCGGAGAGATTTTTGTGGGAAGTATGTGATGGAAGGAACGTTATTTGTGATAACTAGATCCCTAAGGGATTTGTACTTCAATTTACCTGATAATCAATTAAGGTATATACTAAATACGTTGAGTGAGAAAGAAAGAAAGAAAGAAAGAAAGAGAGGAATTACGTACCGTGGAGAGGAGTGTTGGCAAGGCAGGAGATTTTGAGAGCCATTGAAGAAGAAGAAGAAACGGGCGCAGTGAGTGGATATACCCGGAGACAAGAATATAATCAACAAACAACAAAAAATTCTTATTATTAGTAATTTAGTTTATTTTATTTTATTCCTATACATAAACAAGCTTTGTTATCTTTCTTTTTTTTCCCACATTACAGTAACTCTCTTTTAAGGGCCTTTTAATAGTCACTTACTACTTGGTTCACTTAGAGTTGACTGCTGACTCGTTAAGTGATCAGTCGTTAGCTTATTTATTAGAATCTGACTTGTCTTCTGACCGAGTAAGATAGTCTGATCCAAGCTTAAAAATCAGCTGACCAAGTAAGACATTTGCATACAGTTAAATGAGTAAGTCTTTATGTACATGTTACTTTTTATATTGAACAACTCTATTAAACCTATTTATGTACATATTGTACAACTCATGATACCTGAGAGATGACATTTTTACCATTTCTTTTAGTTAACCCCACATACTTTGTAAAAGACCAAGTTCTAACAAATTAATAAAAAAGATGTGCCTACAATCCTTAGTTCATGTGGCGACAAATGGTGTTATCATGTTGCATAGCGAATTTAACATACAATTTAGTGGTTGTCTTATCAATGCAAAATCTAGTTTTAATAAAAACTTTAGTGCTATATTTTGTTCCATCGGTATAACTTTAGGGGCTGATAGTGTAAATATAACGTGTGGCACGTGTGGTATCATGCTTCTTCACCCGTCGGCCATCGTCGCCGCCCGGTCCAATGTTGAAAAGGCAGCAGCAGCAGCAGCGTTCCTTGCAGTTCCTCCGCACCGCCGCCGTAATGTCCCTCCGTCGTCCTTCCCCCTCCGTAATCATCATCATCAACCTACATACAAACACTTAAATTTAATTTCCACTTCCTACTACTAATTGACTGATTGATTGAGTTTTTGTTGTTGTTTTTGTACATGACAGTACACAGGCGGCCGGAATCAATGGCGAGGTAGAGGATTCTCAAATCGCCCTTACTCTCCTGAAAACGACGCCAATGGTCAATTCCCTCCCGATTATAATCGTCCTCCACCACCGCGTTTCAATTTTCGACCTAATTCCGATCCATTTCATCCACCTCCAAATCCAAATCCCTACCAGCAGTTCGCGCCGCCGCCTCTGTATAATCAAAATCAACAGTTTCGACGCCCAAACCAACAGTTCCGGCCACATCAATTCTACAATCAACCGCCGAATATTGAGCAGAATCAACACTTTCGTCCAGCTCCACACAACCAGCGGTTCCGGCGGCCGTCAAAACCAGTTTCTGATTATCGTAATTGGGAGCAGGCGAAACCAGGGCCTCCACCTACTTGTGGTAGTTATTTACGTTAGTAGCTAGCTAAGTAGTAGTAATAAGAAAGGTATACTGTATTTATCTCTTGTTATTATTTGTAAGATCCATTAGGTGCTTCGTGTTGTTTTGGGTGCAGAGCGGTTTACAGTCCTTTCATACAACATACTAGCTGATTACCTGGCTATTAATCATCGAACCAAGCTTTACTTTCACATACCTCGCCATATTTTGGATTGGGAATTTCGAAAGAGAAGTATTATGTTTGAGCTGGGATTATGGTCGGCTGATATATTATGCTTTCAGGTTGTTGAACCGTTTCTTTTCTTATTCTTAAATTATGTGTGTACACTCTTTACTGTCCTCAACTTTTTAATCGAGTTTGGACGGACCACATACCTTTTGGTAGCGGTTCTTTTTCTCTTATGGTTTTTGATTTCCATGTAACATTGGTCGTACTCTTGCAGGAGGTTGATAGATTTCAGGATTTAGAAGAAGACTTAAAGATTCGGGGATACAATGGTATCTGGAAGGTAAATGTTGCATGTGGTGTCATAAATGGTGTGTATGTTGATTGCTGCACCTTATGCATTTTACTCGTAAGCATGTCATATGGTTGCCAAACTATGTTAACTTTTAGGTTTTTTTAAAGATGTAGACAGTAAGCATGTCATATTACTTTATAGTTACAAAAGTTTCTAACTTGTATGTAAATTAAAATGTGAACAGATATTAAAATTATCTACGTCGGTAAAACATAGGTATGTTTTCAACTAGTGATTGGGAATGTATCTATTTATGGATCCAAGTTATATACTCAATCAGCTAACCCAGAGTTTTTGGTAATATCTTAACAAAATGCTTGCTTACAAGCTTCAGACTGATTATAGGTGGACCCTACCACAAGCATTAAAAAGAGAAGCATGTGAGAAAATACCATGAATTCATGATATATGGCATTAACAAACATCTTCTCAATTTTGTACTTGACAAAATGTAACAGTTTTAATGTTCGGTGCTTAGAAGGTAACATATGTTCTTTTATAATTTCAAGCTATTTGTGAACATTCCGTGCATCTTCATTATTGTCATCTCTGAATTTAGATAACATCTTTACAGTCAGTTGATGAAGTTTTATTTAGTTATGTCAGTAAGTTTAGAATTAAGTATAATAGTTTTCTTTATTTGGAAATAGTTTGGTATTGATGTAATAATTTATTTCTCTGCCATTTTTTGAAGAGTTGAAATTTAAAATTTTATGTCTTTCAATTAATGTTCACTTTCGTGTTTGTTAGATGAGAACTGGTGAGCCAGCTGATGGTTGTGCAATATTTTGGCGTTTGTCAAGGTATTGTTATTATTTTTTTATACTCTCAACTAGGAGACCATTTCTGGTGCAGATTTTTTTTTCTTCTGAACCCAGTGCTTTGGGCACATATGATTTAAACAATCTCTCGAACCACACTATATGATGCGGGAACACGGAAGCAATCAAATGGCTCAAGAATTTTCTACGTGATCAAAGCTTCAAAACCAGAGGTTTTTACAAATAATATTCAATACCCAAAAACAAGTCCCATTATTTAAATCCAAAAATCCTACTTAAACTCCCTACACCTCCTTTACGAACTTGTTCAAATGAATTAAAAAACAAAAAACAAACCAACAAACAACCAAGATAACTAGATAAGTATTAAAGTAAATGAACTTTGAAAATTAGGATATAAGCTTCCAAATACATAATTACGATGCTCCTGCATCACTATATTTCATATCTTTTAGGCTTTTTCACACATATGTTTATATCAATTTCATGCAGCAATTATAAGCACTTAAGCAGTGACATCTGTTTAATATTGGTTTAAAATTGTTACTAGATTTAAGCTTCTGCATGAGGAAGCTATTGAGTTCAGTAAGTTTGGACTGCGGGATAATGTTGCCCAGATATGTGTTTTAGAGGTGAGTTTGTCTTCAAATTACATGTTTTATGATCTTTCACATGCAAACGTATATATGGTTTTTTTCATTGTTTCACTAAACTCTATTATTACATATGACAGTCAGTTAGTGAGAAAAGTTCAGCAGGATCACCTCCACTTGCTGCATGGTAAGTAAGCATATTATTCTGTTTTTGTAATTTCTTTTCATTTGTTTGTGGGTTGATCACTTGATCCTTAGCCTTGCAGCGGAGCATAAGAAACTATTTTTGTACCTGCAGCTCTGAAGGTCGTAATAAAGTTGTCGTATGTAATATTCATGTGCTATACAATCCTAAGAGGGGAGAGATTAAGCTTGGGCAGGTATTAAAAATCTGTTAATTATATAAATATTCTTTTTATTGTGTTTACCTGTATTATTATATTAATTATATATATGTTAATAGCAGGAGATTTTTTATGCTTGGTGCATAATTGCTTGTTTTTTTTTTGTCTGTTTTCCTTGATGAGCCTTTTTCATGATTTGAAACATTTTCACTGTGTTCACAGCACTGTGGGTGTTTGCTTACCATCAAATTGTTATTCACCAATGCCACTTATTAATTATAAAGTAATTTACTTGAAACTATCAGTTTGCCTACTTTATGGAACTTATGGCTACATATTGTGTTTTAGTAATTTACAATCTATAACCAGTGTTTTTATCTAATGTTTGGACTTTTAAAGTTACATCTGGTCCATCTTTGACAACAGGTTAGGATTCTTTTAGAAAAAGCTTATGCTACATCGAAGCTTTGGGATGATGCTCCTGTTGTTCTATGTGGAGATTATAACTCAACCCCAAAGGTATCTTATTAGGTCACAACTTCTTTGATCTCGAATTGATTTTGTTTATCATCTTATTAACTCTTTCTTTCTTTCTTATGCTGCAGAGTTCATTGTACAACTTCATATCTGAGCAAAAGGTTAAATAGCATTCTGGCTTTCACATAACAAACCTATAACTAGGATTTATCAATTTCAAATTGTCTGCTAAGTTTACTTCTCAATACAGTTAAATGTGTCTGAACTGCCTAGAGATAAGATATCAGGGCAGTATTCTGCTGAAATTCGTCCCAAAAGACCGTTTACCTCTAATTTTAGGTATGTATCGTCTTATTATAAAGATATTTGGACATTATTTTACCAAAAAAAAATTAAGAGCTGGTTAGTCAACATTTTTCTTCCTATTTTGTAGAACTCCATCAATTTATATTGCTAGTCAATCTCCTACAAGAGTTGATAACAAGGGGAAATCATCTTCTAGTTTGCTTACTGATACGACACACAAAGGTGAAAATACCGCTCCACAACTTGACGCCAAGGAGGAAACTGAGGAGAATTCTGTAATTTGCACCTCAAAAGTTATGGAACGTATCTCGTCTGATGTGATTACCAGCGAAAACAATTCAGAAGCCATAGAAGATGTATCTATAGGCGAGGATTCCACTTTATTTTTGTCCGAGTTACATGGTGCGGATGGAGCTGACGTGGGAGATGAAGCTGACGTTGGAGATGAAGCTGATGTGGCAGAAGAAACTGACATGGCAGATGGAGCTGACGTGGTGGATGGTGCTTCTTTTATGGAGAATCAGAACCCTTTTTATGACCCATCAGGTTGGACCCCTATGGAAATAGAGGCTGCAACAGGGAGTTCAGAATGCATGACCATGGAACACCATCTGAAACTAAGAAGCACGTATACAGAAGTTGAGGTCGACCATGTATACTGATACTGTCATTTTCTATAGATGTTTCAATAAAAAAATATATATCAAATTTATTAGAATGTATTTCATGGCTTTTTGGCTTCATATTTTCAGGACTATTCAGGAACCAGAGACTTAAATGGTGAGCCTCAAGTGACTAGCTACCATAGGGGTTTCCAGGGGACTGTTGACTACATCTGGTGAGTCATCATTTCTCAATCTTCTTTTTTAGTAATTAAAGAACAGGTAGTCAACAACCAGGGAGGTGAATGGTGATTGTAGTCTATAGATAAAAGATGATGTACCTTTTTTACATGCAGGCGATCTGAAGGTCTTCAAACTGTTAAGGTTCTTGCTCCTATACCAAAACATGCAATGGAATGGACTCCTGGATTTCCTACAAAGGTATTGGAATGATTTTGCTAATCTGATAATAAATTAACCGAAGAACAAATTAGTTGTGATCATAAGAAACATACTATTAGTGACAGACTGTTGTTGCTTTTATATGTATTTGTTAATTTCCACAATATAAGAGAATATGTTATTCTTAGATTTTTTTCGTTGTTACTTTCAAGCTTTTGCTTAATTGATACCTTGACGCGGAAACAAAATAATAATTATATTAATTTCTCTTTCCAGAAATGGGGAAGTGATCATGTTGCGCTGGTTGCTGAATTGGCTTTCAACAAACCGGTTGATGACAAAAAGACATAAGTTCAGTAGCAAAGAAGTCTGATTTCAGGTCTGTTCATTTTTTTGTTAGATATATAAGTTGTATCTTACATCAGAAATATAAGTGTTTAATTAAGTAATATAGATTGTCAGTTAGGGTTTAATTTGATTTAGCTACGTTATTATATCATGTCAGTTAATAAGTTATGGTTATCTATATTCTTTTTGTTAAGGTTTAGTTGTATATTTGTATATATCCCACGGACCTGATATAGACTTCTTTTTAAGTGCGAACAAATGCACCCTCCTAAAACCCACCTCTTGTCCACTTGTGGGACTTAATTCGGCACCACTTGGGTGTGGATAAACAGCAGATAGACTTTCCTAGGGTTTCTTTCTTCTATATATATTGAGGGTTCCCCCTGCATTGGAATTCATTGGGTCCATTTTACATAATTTATATAAATTGAGGTAATTATCTTTCATAATTCCAACACATTGAATATATCCTGGATATAAATTACATCCTTAAAGGCTGTTTTTTTCCCTCTAGTTGTAGTATTGGATGTTTTGAGATAGGACAAATGACATAAAAAGGTAAGGGTCTTTAGCATGATTTCTGTTCCCTAAAAAAGGTTACCTTCAAAAGTTTATATTTACTGTGGCTTTGTAAGTTGGTCAGTTTTAATATATGCTTTATTTGCACCCATAGAGCGGTTAAAGCTATGATCAGGTCAGGTCAGGTCAGCTGACACGTCATCATTTTCACCTCCCACTCTTATACTAAACGGAAGCTTTTAAAAAGGTGAGTCACCTTAATCCAATAAATCTAGGAAAGAATATGGCAGGCAGGGAAAAACAAGAAGCATTTGTATGCTTATTGCTGCTTCTTTTGTTTTTATTTTTTTTATTCATTTTTAATATGTGATTTACCTCTTGTTTTATTTATGAAAAAAAACTGTGATGTGACCCGAACTCTGATTTTTGTGTCAATTTTTGGTAACACCAATATATTTTGTTGAAAATGATTTTATTTTCTTGTAGCAATGATAGTTGACGTGTATATATTTCCCACCAAGACTTCACCAGTGCCGGAGGGAGGATTCTGTCTGTTTTGAATTTAAGTTTTGACAAGTAAAATCGTGTGTTGGGTATTAATTATTGTATGCATTCATTCCTGATGTGATTTTTTGAGCACTAGGAATGAATAAGGATTAATTATTAGAAGACATTTTACTTGTATCAATCAATCAGGTGACTCGTTGAATAATTCACATTAGTTGAGAAAAAGACAAGTCTGCCGTCAATGATCAATTCAATTGTGCACATCCATCCCTTCTGGATAAGAGTGAAAGCATACGAACAATCTAATATTTTATTAGTATCCCTTTTTTTTAATCATCTATTCTCTAATATAATATAGTAAATAAACTTAACTATAATAATTCGGTTGACATGAATGACATAGTAGATGATTCTGGAGTGGGATGATTAATGCAGCTAGTAACTCTTTGAATTGAATGAAGAAGATTCTTCAACTTCATCAAAACGAGTGAGTCTTTCTTGGTGTAAACATAAGATGTACTTGTATTTTTAACGGTTAGTTAATAAACTCCTCCCACCTGTGGTTTGGTATAGTTAGTCATTTTGATATTCGTACAAATCTACAAAATTAGTCAAACAAGAAAATGATTTGGAATATTCTGTTTAATTTAACTACTTTTTATACCTTCAAGTGACATAGACCATATATATGCAAGTACAAAGTACAAACACAAGTAGTTTTAATATGTTAGACAAGTTGAATCTAATAATCCAAACTATAACCTATTGGTCGAACAATAATTCAAACAATCAGTTTGACCAGTGACGGTCTCAACTTTCATTTTTATGGTCTAGAGTAGTCCTGGTAGCATAATTTTCATATATTTACATTTGATTTACACTTGCTTTACTCATGTTTTCGCTTTATATATCCGTATTTTGTTTAGACACAACATTATGAGGTGAAAATCAATGTAAATTTTTGAAAATTATGCTACCGAGACTACTCTAGACCATAAAAATTAAAGTTGGGACCGCCACTGGTTAAACTAACAGTTTGAATTATTATCGGTCAATAGGTTATATTTTAAATTATTAAAATTCAATTTGCCTAAATATATTTATAACTTTATATTAAACTCATTTAATTCCAACATTTGTCAGAGTATTTATCTACAAGTTCACCCATGTTAAGATAGAGCAAAACCAAAAGGTAAAGTAGCATGCATCCAACTAGAATTCAAACTAACTAGTACCAATGAAGAATATCGTTGAGAGAGGAGTAAAGCTCCCTCCCAAATTGTGGTATCTCAAATCCATACCCAAGTGTATATATTCATTCCAAAATCAATAAATAAATAATGATATTTTGAAGATTCTCGGAATGTAATCAATCATATTAAGGAAGGAATGGAATGCCCCACTAGATTTGGGTTGGGTCTTCAATACAATAGTATTATAGTAAATGGACAACAACAAATCAATCATGATGGTAAGAGAAAAAAAGCAAAAAAAGAAGAAAAAAAAAACTGGCCGCCTCTCTCATACTCAAATAGTTAGTAAAACCAATGTCTGTTTGTTTGTTAAGGCTGATCATGCATACCACCTATTAAGAAGCTCCAACAGAAGAACTGCAGCAGAATCTTTAGCTTTCTTTACACTTGGCATAGGCTCACCAACACATTCGTCAGTCCACCCTTTATCAGAAGTATTTACCCGTACACCAAATATAAACCGTTTTGCATGCGCAGGGCCACCTTCACTCACACACCTGTACAATGCCGCCATTGCCCAACTTATCTAACAACGCATAATAATAGTACTTACATAGAGGAGTAAGTTAAGCCAGATTAGGAGTTACCTGTACAATGGCATTGGCCAATTTCTGCGCAAACATATGTCGTTCAAAGTCTGTCTGGTAAAAGTTTGGCTGCCATTCTTCTTCTTTCCATTTTCTTCTTCGCTTTCCTTCTCTTTGGCTGCTTCCGTTTCTTTCAACTTCATGGCAGCTAGAGCATTGCGAGCAGCCAACTTTTGTGCCATTTTCTTTTGGGAATTTTGAGCAATGCCGACCTGGACTCCGTCAATGAACACTTGGACGGTAGCCAAATTCCCATCTCGGGTCGCCTTGTACTCCAGCCCTTCCGCCTGTTGCTGACAACGTTCTTGTAGCTCCCGCACTGGATGCATGGGGAGTGTTTCTGGGGTCACCATTGGATGCAACAGAGGCTGGAAAACCTGTATGACAACCAACCAATGGAGAGAGTAAAACATATATACTTTTTTTAACAATAAAATTCACCATTAATATGAAATAGATATAGCAACCAACTTACCTTCCATACAAATGATGTATCCCGTTGGCTGTCTAGGAAGATAGCACCAGCAATAGATTCAATAATGTCACCGAGGACTTTTGGAGCTTTGCAATCTCCCAGACCAAATGAGTTGAAGCCTGGCTTTGACACTTCACTTTCAGCCTCCTTCACAAAATCTCGTATCTGCTCAAAACGGTATTCAATTAGAACTAGCAAGTTAATAAAAATAGCAGTTCAGTTGGAGCCTAAAAGTTTACTACCAGCATATATCTGATGTGTTAATATTCTAAATGCAGTTTTATTAAACTATCTGGCTGTTTACATTATGCAATTATTGCATATTGAATTTTATTTATTTTATTATTCAAGTGATTGTTAGTTCAGTAGAAACACTCTTTTCAAATGAAGAAGTTACTAAAATTTTTATTAATGTTCTACAAACAATGTCACAGGTAATGCTTAATTCATGAGCAATGATATCTGAAAACAAATTTTAGAAAGAAAAAAATCAACTTAAAATTTTGAATGAATAGATTCCATCAAATAATATTAGAAAAGATGACACTTTTGAAGTAACTTCTCATTGAATAAGATAGAAGGATGACGCCTTTTGTTTAGCACTTATTTCTAGAGCCTCATTCTAGCAAGTAGACATTTTTTGTTGAGGCAAGGGAACCACTAAAAATAATCAGATACGTGGTCCACTACATACCTGTTTCTCAAGGGCACTTGAACCGTGCCTGAGATGCACATGAAGGTTATGTTTAACAGCAACACGTGCAAAATTCTCATTATTTACAGCAGCCGCCCGCAGATCAGTTAAACGTCCTGGTGGAAGATCTGTGTACATAAAAAATAAATGTTTCGTAATGAGATGATCGAGGACCGCATCACCAACGAACTCCAACCGTTGATAACAAGAAACACCAGAAGACGGTCTAGAAGCATGAGTAATGGCTTCAAGAAGAAGACTTTTATCACGGAACTTAAAGTTCAAGCTGCCCTCTAAGGAATCGAAATCAACGCTCCTCATTATGCTATCTGGAACAATGTCAGGTGACCGTGTTTGTATCTCTACCTCGGTGGCAGGATCAAAATCAACCTCAATCCCAACCCATTTCATGAAATGGTTAGCAGCTTGTTTTCCACCTTCAACGTAATAAACCCCAATTAACGCTTCCACCACATCAGCAAGTGTCTTACTAGATAGAACCCGATAAGAACTTGAATCACTTTCATCCAGCTCACCATCCTCCAGCTCATCATCCTCATCAAGGTTTTCTGTTATAGTCTCACTGATAGCACTAATTTCTTGATCTGATAAGAAATCTGTTTCCTTAACGTCCTCATCAAAAACTGGTAGGACCCCTGGAGCAGCCCATCTAGATGGAGCAAACCGGTCTGCTTGAATATAAGACTGAAGTCCCTTGGTAAGAGCATATTGGTACAATACCATGTTGCTAACCATTTGCTGTCTCATTCTGGTGAGCTGTCCTTCATGTTTTTGTGGATGTTTGAGAAAAAGATAGCGACTAACAACCCATTTTAGGTAGGCATCTCCTAGTAGCTCTGCTCTTTCATAGCAAAATGTTTCCTGACATGAAGCTGCAGTCAAAGCTTCCAAAATCTGTACGGAAAATAATAGGATAGTTGTTATCATCATAACTACCAAAATAGCAGTAAAAAATACTACCGGTATGTATGTACTAAGAGCATATGTAATGTATACACTAGGCCTGGCAAATTCAACGCATTAATTACAATTGTAGGTCAATATGGGTCTTTTTTATACATGATGGGTAAAAATTGGGTTACTTAACAAATTGAAGGTTGTCTAAATGTAATAACCAATAAAAGAATATATAGTGGGTAGATTGTATAATAACCCGCACCTTAAATCGCAGGAAGAGTATAACTAATAACATTCTTAAGCTGAACAGCAAGCAGCATGCTTTCAACCCTCCTCATTATTGATGGTAATCTCTGTGCACCACGAACTAATGATCCACTAAGAGGATGCACAAAACACAACTCTGGAGGGAGGAACACATAGTATGTTTTATCAGGACTATCTTCTGATTCACCTTCAGGACATGAAAAATCGAGTAATTCTCGTTATTATAATACAAAGTCACCAACAGCAACAATAACAGTAACAGGTGTGCAACTAAATTTAAAAATACCTTCAGCATGCTCAAACCGAGGAGACAAGAGATTTTTGCAATAAGACACCCCACGCCCTCTTATCAGTGGTTGCTTTTTATACATCAGTTCTACTCCGTACCTATATGTTTATAATAAGAAACATGATACGGTACCAAACTGAATGAAGAAATAGATTATAACTTCTACTTACTTCTGCTTATAGTAATCAGCATATGAAGTGTACTCAAGTGGACCAAGGTATCCGTCTTTCCTAGGAAACGAGTTCTCAGCAGTCATTTCAAATCGTACAGAATCAACATAAAATCTCTTCCCAGAATGAGCAGCGGTAACAATCCTTCCAACAAGATCTTGTGCACTGGTACAAGAATCAGCCATCATCAATTTGCCATGTGTCAAATCCCCATTAGCCGCTCGATCAGGAACCAGTCCAGATGCTTTGACAATATCAAATTGTGCTACTGCTCCTCTAACACCATAAGTAGGATGTGACTTTTGTCCACGCAATTTCCCATATCCATACTCCCTGCGGTCCCCACCAAGTGTTCGTTCATTTGTTCCAAGATAAACATCAGGACGGGCTCTCTGAAGCGGGTTGTTCCATGCAGGTGTTTTTATAATGTTCTCTACAGTACCCCAATCAATTTCTTTTTCCTTGTCTTTTACACCACAAACAGGCACAAATAAATATGCTTTGGCCGGATCCCAGGGAGTAGTTGATGGCTCCACATCCACATCCAGTACAATGCTCATTAATCTTACATGAAAGCTCTTCAATGAATCCAACTGTAATTAAACAAAATTAATAAAAGCCAATGGTTTGATTACATATAACTGAAACTAAAAACTATAAGCAAACAAAATTAATAAAAGTCAATGGTTTGATTAAATATAACTGAAACTAAAAACTACAAGCAAGTAGTAGATACACAAGCAACCAACCTGACTTTTAGTAACTTCAATACACCCCCGAAAGACAAGAGATGCCTTTGTTGTCATTGTTCGGGCAACAAATAGCTCCGTTGACATCGATAACACCTTCATAAAAGGTTTGTTGGTCAGAGGATAAATCATTTAATAACATCATATGATTGATAAAAGACTGTAAGAGAAGAAGTACAAAATTATACCTCTGCATCCAGTTCATTCCCAAAAACCACTGCAAACTCTGAAACTTGAGTCAAAAATGGATCTTTTGAAGACCCAGCATTAACACATTTCACAACATACATATATAGACGAAACAATTTGAAGTTATCACATTCATCTCTCCCAGATAGAATCCAATCGCCCTGTGCATATAAATACGAATGTAAGCACCCCACACACTAACATTAATATATAAGTATATAACATGCCTACAAGTGGGCTGAGTAAAGAACTATTCGTCTCAAAAATTGAGTTCTTCACTGAATCGTTCAAATGCATAAAAACAACACAATCAGTCCTGTCAGCCCAAAAGGTGGTTTTTACATGCAAAGCATATGTAAGTTTGTATATTTTTGCTTTATTGAACCAATTTGAGGTAAATATATAATATATTATATTAATGTTCTTAAGATATAATACAATACATTTGTTATTTCAAATTTGTAGTATACTTTTTAATGATAAATAATTATAAAGTTAAGCAACCGAAGTTTAAGAATAGGACCAGGCCCAAACCTAATCTACACCAAGATTAAGCGTTGCATTTATGCCCAGGCATAATGCACCTCAAGAGTAAACATAGTTGTCATATATAAACAAAATGAACCAAATAGGATCCAAAACAAGCCAATGGGTCCGTCAAAACATAAATTTAAAAGTGAACAGTAAAGATAGTTATGTTAATCAAGTAAATAAACTCACCTGAAGAATATTAGCCACACCTTCAGGATAAAACTCCCTGTGCCTAGCAGTTCCTGGTAGCGGATCTCCTTCGTCATTTTCATCAGCTTTCTCACCTTCTCCCCTACTTCCCTTATCTGGCAAGAGCATGTCAGTAAATGCACCCATTTCATGAAGCTTCTTGCAAGCAGCTAAACAAACAGCCTGCATGTTTAAAAATGTAATATTATAAAGTTCCTTGGATTTACTTGAGAAAATTGTGTTCATATCAAACAGGAGTAGCAATTTCGGACCCATATATCCAGCTGTGTCTTATCTCTAAAGGGTTAGACAGGTCAAAAGTCTCCCAAAATGCATAAAACCTCATAGCTCACTATATTCATGTAATCATATTCTGAAGTAATACAAGATTTAAATCTTATTAAACAACCTTATCATGTATTTATGATCTTGGAGGATAAGTATTCACGGTCTATCCAACATGGCAGATACCAAAAGTTAACTATTTTGACACAAATCTGAAATCTGTCTATTCAGATTATGTATCGTTATCTGATCTGACCGGTAAACTAAAAATGACGAAAAGAAAGTGGGGCAAACAGGTCGAAAGTAGCCGGTGTATCGTTAACGTAGGAAACCTCCTAAAATCAGTGTATGCAAATAATACATTGAAAATCGATGAAAGCACATTTTACACTAATTATTAACTTAAAAGTCTGTGCAAAATGTATTATCGGTCAACCCTACATGTACCATGCCAAATATACTTGTGTGACCAAACCCGTTTAACAGCCACGCCACCCATTATTACCCTAATGGAAAAAAGTATCACACGTACTTGTTGTGCGATACGCATAGAACTGCATACAGGGCCTTCCAGCCTTTCAAATGGTGCGTTACAAGGAAGTTGAAGTCTGCATGAATATTCAGTCAGACCTTCTGGCTTCTCATGGCGCTCCATAATGAACTCTGGACGAAGGATTGAATATCTACAAATAGTTCCACGGAACTATTAGATTAAGGCTAAGATTTCTTCACACAACAAGTGCTACAAGTTACAACAGAATATATTGATGCCACCTGTCACTAGGCAGTTGAGAGCAGTAGAAATGAATAAGCCCAACAGCAGAATTTAAACTCACAACAGCACCAGTTGATTCCACCTGGTAGACCGCACCATGAGTTGGCTCTATGGAAATCAACTTTGACGTATCCCTAAGATGACTAAGGTCAGTTCTTTCAATTGCTTCTTTCCTCAGAGTTTCTTCACTATTTCTAGCATTTCTTAGAAACGCCTCATGTGGCAAATTTCCTCTGAAGAAAAGAATAAAATTAATCAAAATTTAGAATCATCAAGTTCTTGTCGAGTAAAGACCAAAAGTGGATTTTATTTTGATATACAATAATGGCCCTTACCTCTCAATCATTAAGATATAATCAGATCCAGGCTTTCTAGCCCGGCCCCTAGACTGAATATATGCCAATACAGTTTTAGCAAGGTCAAACCGGATAACAACATTACATTGGCGAATATCAAGCCCTTCCTCAGCAACACTGGTGGCAACTAAAAGTGTCACCTATAAATCAGGGACAAACAATTATTTATCACAAAGATCAGTCACAACACACAATCACCGCCATTCAGGGTGGCAAAATGGCTAGGTGGAGCAACAGGTCAGAACAGATTCGGTCGAGTTGGGGCAACCCTCAACTCACAAAAGCTTTTTTTATTCTTTTTTTCGAAGAAAAACATGTAATTACTAATGTGTTAATATATTATTGCATATATATATTATGACAATTACAATAATCAATATATTTTTCTAGTAAAGTAAAAAAGAAGGTTTTATGCATTTAAATACATTTGAGATGCCTTCCAACCTGTTTGACCCGTTTCCTTACTGGTTAGGTCTTCTAGCTCAACCCATTTGGCCCTATAGAGATAGACTATAGCACGAAAAAAAAAACTCAATTTCTAGAACACATACGCGTCCATCTCGAAATTTAGAAATAGTATCCTGCATTTGGGAAGTCCGCATTTCATGACTATTATTGTGTCCTATCAGACTTGCTGAATTGATGAAATTTAGAGACGGAAGCTCCGCAAAGACCTGCATTTCACCCATTAATGTCATGTTCACTCCATATATCTATTTCAATTTGTCCCAACTAACTGTGCACTTGTAGAACTGGATGGTAGTAATTTACTACTTTCTCCAATTTACTAGTCATATAATAATATTTTGCAGGTTTCACAAGTCAATTAGCATCTTAAACGCATTATCGGTATAACTGGAATTTTCCCAACTAAAATTTGCATTCATTGTACATATATTAAACTGTTAATTTTGTTTTGTTTGTGGACAATAACTATGTGAGGTAAAAGAAAACCAATATATCTAAACCTTTGGAAGTACAAGGGCAGCCACAACTCGTTCAACAAATATAATGGCACGAAAATCCTCCATGTGTTGATACTTGAGAAGTATCTGGATCAGAGACTGGACTTTTGGGGTCACTTTTCCATCAGCCACAGCAGCTCCAATAACCACATCCACATGCTCTCCCCCAGAGACAGCTATTAAAAAATTAATAGTTTAATAAAAAAATAAATTAGGTGAATTTATGGGGTGCAACCAAAGGGTCCAAATCAAGCTACAAAAAAAACTTCAACAGTTTCACAAATGTATAACAAGTGTACCAAAAAACAATCCAAGACAGCTATGGAACAGCAAATAATAGTTCAACGAGGGTTATCAAATGCCAACATACACACATAAATGGTGTTCCTACATTATACGATAACATTACTCCCCTGGTGTATTGTGTCACCTACTTGGTGTGTAAAAAGTAGCAAGGTGCTCCAATACGTTTAGGTATTGAAAGCCGGGGCGCGAGAGGTTCATATACACGAAGCAACAATAATCCATATATATTTTCTAAATTTAGAAAATACAATATACATACAATTTAATATATAAAGAACCTCTATGTGCAATCAAACAAGCTCCCTCAAACAAACATACAATTAAAAAAAAAAAAAAAAAAACTTTACGCCCAACCTAAGAAGCTATATTTAAACTGAAAGAGGCTCAATAAACAAAAAAAAATATCAGAAAACTGAGAAAATGGGTTGTTAGCTGATGAAAATGAAATGTATGAAAATGGGCCTCGAGTTTTTTTTATTGACCGGGCCAAACCCTTCTATCACTTCAATTTAATCTAAAAAAGGATTATTGGAGTGCACCACTGCTAAACTGAAGAGAATAGGGAAGTTCACGAAATGACAGGCAATGGCTATTCCGCCAACACAACAAAACGCGCATGAATTGGCACTTCAAGCGATGCAACTGCCGCAGGCAATAACCACCCCATCTAAGCGGTGTGCACTGCCCTCCCTAAGGCGTTTTCAGGGTCGGTCCACGCATCAAGCGAGAAGGCGGTGCGCTTTCTAAAACTAAGATCACCTAGCATTCACAAAGTCAGTATAGTCGTAGCCTATTTCTTTCAAGTTCGCATGAATCTGCGTTCAAGTTTTTTTTGTAAGCTACTTTTTTATGTTGAACCAGGTTACCATAGACAATATCAAGGCTGTATGGTTTATTCATAAATAACTAGAAGATGAATCAATTCAAGTGACAACCACATTGTGCCATCAAAAAGAACAGTCTTCCATGTCATCAATATCAAGGGCAGGTAACACCATTAGAAGTCAAAAGTAGTGTGAGCAGTTTTGCAATAAATTTTCTCTAAGAGTATGTTGCATAATTAGCCAAAACCCAGGAAGCTAGGGTTGAGTATAGAAGCCACAAATATACTGAGGAATTGAAGATCAATAAAAGTCAAACAAACTTCCATAATTCATGTATCCGACTATCCCCCTCCAAGCACTTTAGGCTTTTTGAATTATTGGTGCTTTTGACATTCCAATACCAATGACTCAAAAGCCTACAAGAAATTTAAACTACCAAATGTGTACTTCAAAATTATGTCAACTTGTCTAAATGATGTATAAAGGTACTTTTAAACTAAAACTAGTTAAAGGTTCAATTCCCGTACGAAAAAATACTCGAGTTTTTTCTGAAAATGGTGATCATAATGAATGTTATTATTAATGGTATAGACTCGCAATTCATCTATCATTGGTCAACTGACTCAGAACCATATAACACTAGGTGATGAAGAAAATTTATTCACCATGGATGTCAGGAAGCTCGCCTTCCTCAATCTCTTCAAGGCAGGTCGATTCACACCCCTTCTCACTAACATCACCAGCGACATTCTGCAGAACTGCACCCTCAGATAGCTGGCATTTCAATAGAGAAACAACTTTGCTCAAGTAGGATTCTTGAAACTTTATATCTAGCTGGAAGTTTGCCCTTTCATCACTTTGCAAGGCTGACAAAAATGACTCTGCAACCTGCAAAAGACAAGTTTCACAAATCACCATCATCACTTTTTCCCTACCCTCTAAGGTTGGCGGTTGACCTACTAAGACTATTATATCCATTTTCTTATTTATTAAAAATATAGTCGGGGGTATTAAAGTTGATTATAAAAACTACATTACTAGGACAGTAATAGAATATGTTTAAATAAAAATAAACTAAATCATTACAAGCATTTAACATACATCAGCCGCCTTTTGACCCGTTTGACCTGTTATATTTTGAACTAGATATTTAACTTAACCCAGACACCCGGTACCCTACAAATGGACTGAAATTGCCACCTCTAATAACAACAGAACATGACTCGAAGGAACAAAGAAACAAAAGCCATTCTCGTACCTTGTAGGCACACCACTGCCCCAATTCATCAAGTGCGTAATTAATAGCTCTCAGTTTTTGTATTAAATTGGCAGCCCCGTCACCTTCTGTTCTTTCAGAAACACCATAAACTTGGCGGAGCTCTTCTTTAACCCCGCCAGCATCTCTGGCTCCCATAAACTGCCACTTGCTTCTTCTAGAACTCGATTGTGCAGCTTTCTCAACTGCAACTTCCATTTGCTTAATCTGCTCATGTAGTGACCATAAACTGGCTGCCTTATCATACTCCACTACAGTTTCTATCGGCATTGGCACATGTTTTTCAAGCTCTTTACGGTCTTTTATGGTACAAACAACAGAATCTAGTTTTGTTTCAAGATTGCGAATCTTTATGGCACAATCTACTTGGCTAGAGACACCTACACAGAAAGAAACTTAATTTAAGGAATTTAATAAAACATAGACCTTCAGGCTATCAATTAACAAGAGCTTTATTATTGTTCTTTTTTTTTAAATGGGTCTTTAACAGTCAACCTATTGTTAATCTTACTATATATTTACATTAATAACTAAAATTATAAATAAAAGAAATATGATCTTTAATCATAGCCCTTAGGGCTACGTTTATCATTTTCCAAGAATTAACAATTGAAGTCCAAAATATAGAAGATACAAAAACGCTACAATAAATTAAAAACTACAATAAACAAACATTATAATAGATAAAAGAAATCAAAACAACTAAAAGTGCAATAAAATAGAAATAAAATAAACTAAAGATAAAAATCATGCTTTTCTTTAACATCCTATTTTAGTTTTTTTTTTTCTTTAATATCATATTTCTAAAATGTCCAATAGTATAGTTAGTATTTTTTTAAAAAAGATAGATTTAAGTTTTAACTAAAAATAAAATTACTGAAGTTACAATAATTTAAAACTTCAATAAACTAAATGATATAATAAATTAAAATCACATTCAATTTAAAGAGTACAAATAATCAAACACAAAATTTAAATCAAATACAAAATAATTATTATCTTTTTTAACTAAAAAAAAAAAACCCGAAAAGATCCAAACAAAAGAGCAAAAAGGTTAGAAAATGTGATTGGTTAGATTTATTATTTGTTTAATAGTAACATCATTTGGCAAATTATATATAGTTGTTTGTTTGTTTATGTGTAACATTTGGCGGATGTAGTATTGATAAGAAGTACTGCTTTAGTTTCATCACTAGAATTGCATAAAAAAGACAGACATTGGCAACATGAAGAATGACTACTTCACCTTTTAGATTAACAGGCGAAGCAGTCATTCCAAAAACTGATGGCCTTTTCTCCTTGGCTGTTGTGTGATAGAACTCAGACATCACCAAAGAGTACGGATGCTTCTTGACAGCATGATGGCACTCATCTAAAATAACCAAATTTATTGCTTCCATTTTTATTATGCTGTGTCTGAGAATATTTAGAAGTATTTGAGCAGTCATCACCAGAACCTACAGGGGAAATAAAGTAAATTTCAGAATGGCAAAAGAAAGTAAATGTTAACAAGTTCATGACTTTCCATGCAATACAAAGGGACCTGTTTCTTCTCAAATTCCCGTTGCCATCTCCTAGCATCCCAAAAATCTTGGCCCATCTCACCACAATAATGACCAACTTGGTAGCCTGTCTGCTCACGGATAACTTCTGCTTGCTGCACATTTGATTAAGATTACAGAAACTTGAGAACATGGGCTGCAACTTAAAACATATATATCAACTTCTGTAACGATATTACCTGATAAACAAGCGGCACCTTTGGAACTAAAAAAACAGCCAGCATCTTCTTTCCTTGTTTATGTAAATCATGATACACGCTTTTTATAAGGAGAACAGCAATAAGGGTCTTCCCCGCCCCTGTCTCTAAAAAAGCTATTGTATTTTTGTTTTTAGCTTGTTCAAGAACATCTAACTGGTACTTGCGTGCACTCTCCTTTGCCACCTTTTTCTTGGATCCGTCTTTTTTTAACTCTCCTTGAGTGCAGTCAAGATTTTTCCCAACATGAGCCTTGACATCTCTTTTACAGCCAGATTCCCAAGAACCTGGATGAAATACCATATCATTCGTACCCAGCCGGTCCCTTTCCCAGTAACCCCTTCCTTCCCTCCAATCCATATCCCTATTTCCCCTTGCACCATTGCAGTGTTGTTCTTTTCTTCTGATTGAACTTTTATCCCTCACATCGTGATCACGGGCCCTCTTCCTATAAGGTCTTTCCCCCTCAACGCGAGGCCTTTTCCCAAACCTCTCTTGCTTTTCATCATACCTGTGAAATCCAGCCTTGTGATCCCCAACTTCAGTCTCATAAGGCTTGCCTCTCTTTACACCATTAGAGCCACTATAAGTATCTTCCGGTTTTGAGGCAGGAGACACTGTGAGTGCAGGTTGAGCATCAACAACAATGCTAGCACTAGTTGGGATGCTATCAAGGACACCGTCAAAGAAACAAGGGTCTAGGGTGACATCTGAGGGGGCAGGGGGAGCAGAATTCAAGTGGAGGAACTCGGGAGGAAGGAGATCATCGCATGAGATGTCCTCACAGGCATCTAGCCAGTAAGAAGGGGGGTTCTGAATGGTGGCCTCATCAGCCATTGTTCTACAATCAAGCATTTAAAGGTGCAGTTTACTATTATAATCAGTGAGAACAGGAGTGGATAAAACAAACAAATTCATTCAGGAGAAACAAATACAACAGAGCTGCAGAAACAAGAACACGAGCCGATATAATTATTAACGAGTAAACAATAAGCGAAGCAGCTAGCAGATAGATGATGGATGTTATCGATTAGATTAGATTAGGTTAGGTTAGAAGAAGTGGTAGAAAGGAGGCTTACTTTTTGAGATGAAGAATATGCTTGCTTACTTGTTGAAAGAAAGACGGACGCTAAGTGAAATGAAGTGAAGTGTGTGAGATATTAGAGGGAGGGAGAGAGAGAGAGGAATCTGCAGACTGGCGTGGGATAGACCGTACGAATCACGCAAATAGGCAACTGAGAGAGAGGGAACCAATTTGTGTGATTCCAATATGCTCTATCTTACGCGATTCTGCGCGTCCTCGTCAATCCCAACTGACTGACTCACTAACTGCAGCGGAGATGATGATATTCGGAGGGAGGGAGGCTGTCTGTCTGTCTGTTAAGAAAGAAGACGGTGGTGGTGATGACCACCCACCCTGGTTTCCCGGTCGTTAGATTAGGGTTTTTCTTTCGTTCCGTGTAGACGAGATTTCTTTTTTACGACTATATATTAATTAGGTTCAAACTAATAGACAAGCATTCTGCCGTACGATCCACCGGACATCAAAAGAAAGGCGAAAAAAAAAAAGTAGTTCAGAGTTCAGACCACACAAGTATAGGCTAACACCTATGAGGCTATGAACTACCACACTCTCGGATACATTTGGCCCAGCACGGAAAATATACACCAAATCTCACACATTGAAGTTTGGAGATTGGAACATGAGTCACACATAGACATGCACCATCCCTAATTACAAAGTTCATCAATGAAATAAATAAAGTGAAAGTTAATATGAGTCTGGACATGTGTACGTCACTATAGTACCAAGAGCGTATCTTTGTAGCTTAATGATGATGGTGGGATGACTCCTTAGGCTTCTGATCTTGATGAATGACATGCTAAGAATAAACAACACCACATGAGGGGCCTTCTCCAATCAACCTTTTGCGTGAAAATTTGTATTTTTTTTGCAGAATTATATGATATTTCATTACAAAATCAAGCAAATTACAAAGAAGTGGCGGGTAACCGGGCAACAAGTTGCGCCGCAACCCCCTTTTGAATCGCGAATCCAATCCTACTAAAGACAAAGTTATGAGCCCTGGGGGACGACAAATTACTATGCACAACACGTTGAACCCGACTCAGGAATTCAACCGCCCCCGGGGCAAGGAACCCAAATGTGTCAAAGGCAAAAGGGATAAACACGTGTTGATTTTCAAGGCAGGCTCTCTCGTGTTTAGCAACTTTGCCAGATTCTGCCTTCAACGCAGCTTGCCCCGCAACGAGACCATTGCCCCTAAGCCCAACAAGAGGAGACACACCAGTGAGGTCAACACAAGCGTGTTTCCCCCCAGCCCAGCCAAACACCAGCACATCGGCCGGTCGCAAAGTGGACCTCCCTTCCAGCGGGTCCGTCAAGAAGTTCACAGGAGCCTCTTTCTTAGCAGAGATACCCGCACGCTTCAAAACATCAAACAACACATCCCTGACCCAATCATGTCTGTATTTAAACCCCGGTAATTCCTTACAATGAACCGCATGCTCGCCGAAGGTGTCTAAGGAAGCCTTGCGACAGACAGGGCATGGCTCATCATTAGGGAAGATAGGGATCATAAGTCTGTACTTAAGGATAGTCCGATACTCCACAGCTGACATATGTTGCCCCAACCCTTCAATGGGGATGACGGACAGGAAGTCTTGGGCCCGAGGGGCCTGAAGACAGGCCAACACAGTTTTTTGGCGAGGGGATAGGCCAAATGACACTTCCAAACTCTGGGCAATTTTACTAAAAAGGGCACTCGCCAAAGTATCCTGGGTTTTAGAGGGGGCGGTGTCCTTACTAGAAAACCCGCCCAAATCAAAATCAGGAAGTGAAGTACGCAAGCGTCCCAGCGCGCACTCGAAGTCAGAGTCCATCCCATCAAAGCCACACTCCCGAAGAATGTGGTCCTGCAATTTCCATGACTGGGCCCTCGATGCCACAAAAGCATATGTAGAAACATCCTCCGCTGAGCATAACCCAAGTCCCCCAAAACGGGTTGGGAGGGAAGCTAACCTCCATTGTAAGTCCCCGAAAAAGGCACCCCCACAAACAACAATGTCCTCGACAGCTCCCCGGAGGCCCCTGTCAAAGATAGAAACAGCATCCCCAACGTGGGAAGGCTGACAAGTCCGGAGGCCAAACAACAACTTAGCAACACCCATACAGGAACGGAGCAAAAGGAGCTCACATTGAGGATCCCGAAGGCGAGGGAGACAACGCATTAGATCAACAGCCGAGGCCGCCCTCTTCGTAGCCAAGTTGCTAATAAACCCAGCATCTCGACTAACGGCACCACCAAGGAGTTTCACTCCTAACCCCGGCCTCCCGATCTCGCTGGGGAACAACCCATCCTGCACCTTCACCCCATTACACGTCGGCCAAAAAACCTCAGTTTTCTTGATGTTTAAAACAAGGCCCAACGCGGGCCCCTCAGTCCTGATGATATCCAAAGCTTTAGCCACCTCTTTAGCGTCTCCGATAATCGTACCATCATCTAGGTACCAAGCATGGAAAGGGAGCCTGCAAAAATCCCTAATCCGATGAGCAAGCGGGTGCAGAACTAAGGCAAAAAGGAGAGGCCCCAAAGGGTCCCCTTGCTGCACTCCCGTGGTGGACCAAATATGATCATCGCCAACATATAACCTAGATGGTTGCCCATATAAAAAATCCACCCAGGGGGAAATGGATGGACATCGGGCCCGAACATCACGTAAGAGGGCAGTCCTATCCACCAAATTAAATGCATTAGAGAAATCCACAGTAAGCATAGCCAAGGACCCATCCGAGTGAAACTCATGCAAGAACCTGTTAGCGCTGTGGAGCACAGCCTCCGCTCCACTGGGGACCCCCACCCCAAATTGAAAATCAGAAAGATATTTAGTCATCTCCTTCCCGACCCCTCGAATAGCCACCTTAGAGACCAGCCTCCTCCAGATCGCACCGACAGCAATTGGGCGGATCCCATTGTCCGGTTTAAGCAGGGGGGTGAGAGGAGCGGACGCCACAAACTCCGCAAGGACCTTAGGGCACCTTCCCCCCAAACATAGATTAACCACCTCAGTAATGGCCCCAAGCAACCTATCCGCGATCGCAGACCCCTCACCACATAGAGCATCCATGATGTGCTGGGCCCTAAGCCCGTCACGCCCACAAGAAGTCCCTTTGGGGAAGGATTTAAGGCAGCCAAACACGCTATCGATATTAGCAACAAGCGAGGGCTCAGAGTGCAAGGAAACAGGCATGGCCGGAGGGGGCAAGATGGGATGCTTGGTGACCAACGCATCCAAAGTATCCTTACCGAGAGGAGCAACACCCGAAGAACATAGAACTTTCACCGCAGCAGTGAAATGCCCATCAGCAACCTTCCGCAAACATTGTTTAACATTAGTACTCCCCACAGATGAATCAGACTCAGGGGCAGCCTCACCACTCCCAGAGACACCCCTCGGGTATTCGGCAAAAAGGGATAAAATAAGCTCATGGAAACCATCTCCGTCACCCCAAGCAGCCAGCGATCGCTGGATGCTTTGACATTGCAATGACTTCCTATTACCGGATCTGCGTTCCTGCCGGTTAGCGGGACGAAAAACCCTTAGCGTACAACGAGGGAGCAACAAAAGCCTCACCCACGCATCAATAGATTCAGGCATAGCGGCCACCTTACTTAGGGCACCCACCAAGGCATGGGAAAAGGCCATACGACAACTATACGGGATGCTCTTCACAGTATGAAAACGAAGAGAAAAAACACGATCAAGTAGAACCTCGTCCACCACCACCTCACCCGCTGGGGCAACGTCCCTAACAACAAACGGCTTAGGGATCCCCACAATAAACTCCTCCACATCCCCAACAACCCGATGGAACTGAGCCATGCCGTCTTCGTGGTGACACGCCCGACTAAGAGCGTGCAAGCCCATGCAAGCCCCACACAGCCATTGGCCCATAAGCAGATTTATAGTGAGAGAAAGTATCAGAGAGAGATATAGATGAGTTAGAGTTGAAGTCTTGAAGATGACTTTACAGTGGACTAAATTATTGTTTTATAGCAAAATTTGGATAGATATGTGGGTTGAGGCCCCTCCTCTTCATATCCATCATGACTTCCTTACGTGTTTTTCCATGCCAGTCATTTTCTACCATATGTTGTGCAATAAATTAACAATTGTAGTCTGAAGGTTACTATTTGGTGGCAGGTCGTCAGGGACGTATTCTCGAGGAAACAATGTTGCGTCCCCTTTTAGAGTGTAGACTTAGACTTTACCTTTTCTAAGTATATGTGTGTATCGTGCACTTCCGAGACCTATGTGGTTTCTTCTTTAGCATGAGACCAGACTCTCATGTCTTTTTAACATGACATACTTTGGTCACTGCATCTAGGCTAGTAAATCTTAGCCAATAAACCTTGGCTAGTAAGTTGTGGCTAATATGTCTAGGCCAATCGTATACTGAAGTTGCCTGGACTTAGAACGTGACGATTCAAGCGGATGTGTCTTGACTAGCGACGAGCCCTAAGCGAGTATCTATAGGAAAATCCATCTTAAGTCATCGCTAAATATTATAAATACCACTCAACAATCAGGATTCGATTTCATTAAATGTGTTGGATCCCTATTTGATTACATTCACATCCACGAATACTTATTCTAACTCCCGATATTGGTCGCAGGATGAACTCATGTCATGCGTCAAGACTAACGATGCCAGTCGCCTATTTGGTTTTGAAGGCTCACTAATCTGAATTCCCAAAGAAGTTAAAATCCAATCCACTGCTCCAACATTCATCGTGTAGTTATTCCTAGCCCAATAGCCCGTCCATGTTCAGTGTTCACCATTAGTCCGTCCATCCGAGATAGTCCGGTTCTATATTGACGCCATCTGCAAGATAGGCTTTGGTGGTTACCATGTGGGATAACCCTATTGGGATAACTCAAGTCTACATTGGCGTCATCAGTCCGACCATCCAGAATAGCCTTATTGGACTACGTGGCAAGCCTCGGTGGTTGCCACGTGGTATCGTAATATTATTTCTCCTAAGTGTAATGATTTTAACACAAAAGTTGGTGGTGTAAAGGGTAGAGTCATGTAACATAACTTTTACATCCTATGTTCAATATTTAGCGTTTGGCTTATAATTTTTAACGTTGCTATGCAAAAAAAAAATGTAATTTTTCATTGTACGTAGCGTTATATCAATGCAATTGTTTTTTGTAATTTTTCATTGTACGTAACGTTATATCAATAGCAAAAGTCTAGTTTAAATACATCTATATAAAATTAAAATAACCACACACATATATAGTGATTAAATAATTATTTTGAAGATATAACTCAAACATTGTTTCTATATGGCCACATGGTCCCTTGGTCGGGAGCCAAGTTTAGTTATATTTTTTTTCTCCTTTTATGTTTCATTTGTTCTAGTTTCACAACATCACGTTTACGTTACATTTTTTGTTATATTTCTCTATTAGTTTAGTTTAACGTAATTGCATAGTCTTTTGTGTTTACGCCTTCTTTACGTTGCACTTTAGCAATACAATCGTTCTGTACACCTACATTATCTTCAGCGTAATGTTCGGATAGTGAAACCCGGTTATTATACGATTAATAGTCATGGATGTTTGTTGCGCATATCACGAGTGGTAAGCCCGATTTGAAATGTGAAGGGGGAAACTTTTTCTAACAAACTACAAGTCTTACAATCTGCCAAAGCCAAAGCCAAAGCCAAAGGGTGTGTATTTTGAAAAGAAAAAGGTAATTGTTTGTTGATATTGAAAAGAAAATTTTGGGCCTAGCGTGTATATTTGGGATGATCTCTCCTATTTCGAAAAACTTATTACGGATCCTCCGGGCCTTATGCATGCTCCGCCGCTGCAACCAACGTCACGTCATCCATCCGCCCGCCTGGATTTCGATTCTCATATCCACTTTCTCTTCTCGCTCCGTCAAAATCAAAATCAAAATCAGGCCAAGCGATTTTGTGTGCGCGCGCCAAAATGGAAACGATAAATTAAAAAAAAATGTACATACAGAATCATCTCCTTCCTAGTCACGCATATCATCCTCTCCCGCGGCCGGCCGTTTATCTATCTCCGGTAACATTCCGCCCGCTATACTATTCATACGTACAATCATATTCTGCTTATTATCTTGTTTGTATGTTCAATTCCATTTATTATATGCTCGCACATGCGTTATAAGGTTTCACAGATAAAGGAACCGATATACAAATTTTTACAATTATAGCGGCCTTAGATTGTTACTAAGTTAGGTTACTCGAAAAATGAGGAATCAGTAGCAGAATTTGTTTGTTTTGTTAATCTCATTGGTACGTAGTATCTAGCTGGATCTCTGTCAATTGAAATTGACGCATTCTCATCCTTCTTCTTATGATCAGATCATGAATGTTAGCAATCTAATAATAATTAGGCAGGCAAACCGCAAAACGAAGCTCTAAAATGTTCTTTGCTCTTGTCATATTTTAGTGCTACAGTTGCTTCCTTGATCATATTTCCAATGGATACCCCTAAAACCCCCTTTAGTGGGATTAAGAATGATGTTCAAGGACGGCTACGGTGTTACAAGCAAGATTGGGTCGGGGCACTAGGTTCAGGTGCCAGGTATCTCTTTTACCTACCTACTACTCTTTAGCTATAATGCAGATTAACAAGTTCACTTCAGTTATACTAATAAATTAATAATCATACTTTTCAAGGATATTAGCTCCAACAGCATACATCTTCTTTGCCTCTGCCCTTCCAGTAATTGCATTCGGTGAGCAGCTTAATAAGGAAACAGGTGCAAATAAGGAAATTTTATGTCTTATTATTTATTAATAAAACATTATGCTTCTTTGCTCAAAAGTTTTTTTTATTTGTTTGTTTTTGAGGACAGATGATATACTGAGTGCAGTAGAAACTCTCACCTCTACCGCTATATGTGGAACTATCCATGCACTTTTTGGTGGACAACCTCTTTTGATATTAGGTGTTGCAGAACCCACTGTTATTATGTACAATTACTTGTATACTTTTGCCAAAGAAAGATCAGAGTTGGGGAAAGAACTGTTTCTAGCCTGGGCAGGATGGTATAATCTTTCAGCCTTGTTTTTAATGTTCCAAGTTTAATTAATTAACATGACTGACTTATCTGTTTCCTTCCATGTATATGACAATATATGTTCTTCTTGTAATTAGGGTCTGTGTCTGGACCTCTGTGATGCTGTGTGTTCTTGCAATACTCAATGCTTGCACACTCATCACAAGATTCACAAGGATTGCCGGGGAAGTTTTTGGCATGCTGATTTCTGTTCTTTTTATGCAAGAGGCTATTAAGGTATGCAAATCACTTGTTACTATTTTGTCTGTTCCTTTAGGAATATATTTGTGTGATCAATAATCAACCTTGGACATTTTCATTTAACTAGGTTTATGTTGGATATTTTAGGGAGTACTAAGTGAGTTCCATGTACCAAAAGGAGAAAATAATAGTAAAGAGGAGTACCAATTTCATTGGTTATATATAAATGGCTTACTTGCAATTATTTTGGCATGCGGTACCCTCATGACTTCCATGAAGAGTAGAGGTGCCAGATCTTGGCCTTATGGTGTAGGTAAATAAGAAGGGATGTAACATTTTGAGGGGTAATACTCATGTTTGGTTTCCAAATTGCCACCCATCTATAATTTCCAACAGTTAGACCATCTATGTTTCATTTTGCTTTGTTTGGGCGACCAATTCCCCAGAGAGATGTAAAGTGGCCATTTTATCCGTTCTGTTTTTTTACAATAGTACTACCACGGCTTCTTGGCTAGAAAAATCCAAAAAGAGCATAATGAAACATGGGTGGCCCAACTGTTGCAGGTTATTACATCAATGATATTTCTTTCTGTTTTGAATTTCATGGGCAAAGTGGTCATTTTACATTATTCCAGCTACTCCTTGGCCAGAAACTGACCAAACTGAGCGTAATGAGATATGTGTACCTACTGTTTTGAGAGTAAAATGCTCATTTTACATAACTATCAACACTAATTTCCAGAAACCACTCAAACGAATCATAATGAAACATGGGTGGCCCAACTGTTGCAGGTTATTACATCAATGATATTTCTTTCTGTTTTGAATTTCATGGGCAAAGTGGTCATTTTACATTATTCCAGCTACTCCTTGGCCAGAAACTGACCAAACTGAGCGTAATGAGATATGTGTACCTACTGTTATGAGAGTAAAATGCTCATTTTACATAACTATCAACACTAATTTCCAGAAACCACTCAAACGAATCATAATGAAACATGGGTGGCCTAACTATTTAAAACTTTGCCAATATATAACCTTTACTGGAATCTACCTTTTGATATCTGATGTTTTTCTATGGTTTTGACAAGAACAGGGTGGCTACGGGGTCTTATAGCAGATTATGGTGTTCTTCTTATGGTTTTGATGTGGACTGCAATATCCTATGCCAAGCCCAGAGAACTACCTCCTGACGTTCCTAGAAGGCTATTTTGTCCTCTTCCTTGGGAAGCTGGATCTTTATCCCATTGGACAGTCATCAAAGTATAAGAGATAAAAGATAATATATCTGGATTTATGAAGTAGTTTTCTAAAACTAAGATTAATGTTATTGCAGGTAATGATGAAGGTTCCGATGATGCACATCTTCACGGCCATAATACCAGCTGTGATGATAGCGGCTTTGTACTTTTTTGACCATAGTGTAGCTGCACAAATGGCACAACCAAAAGAATTTAATTTAAAAAACCCCTCTGCTTACCATTACGATTTATTATTGCTTGGATTCATGGTATTCTCTTCTAGCATTCTTTTTTTTTTCCTTTCTACTTTAAGTCGTGTATTGTATATCATTATTTACATTTCAATCATTTACATTGATCTTGCTATTGGATCTACCTTAAGACTTTGATTTGTGGTCTGGTTGGAGTCCCCCCATCAAATGGTGTCCTACCACAATCACCCATGCATACCAGGAGTCTTGCAGTTCTTGAGAGGCAGGTTAGGCATGCAATTGGAAGTAACTTTCTCATATGATCTTTTTATTTTCTCAATTATATAATGTTATGATTCATGGTTTTCAGTTGATGCGGAAGAAGATGGCTAAGTGTGCAAAGGAAGGCATGAAGCTGGAAGCAAGCAAATCAGAAATCTATAGAAATATGCATGCTGCTTTTGTTGATATGGATCCTCATAAAACAGTATGTGATGTTTTCAATACCACTGCAAGTGAACCGAGCTGAACTCAAACTTGACAGGCTTGGGTACTTTAGTTTAAGCTCGAGCATGGCCCAGTCGTTTGACGAGCCTCAATGATACACAACAAAAATTGACCATAAGCCCAAAACCAATTTAGATAAGTCTTAACGGTGACAAAGCTAGTGAATTGGAAGTCCAGGGATCAAGTGGTTGGACCCATGCTGTTTTTAAGTGGTTTACACCATTTACCATCCTCTTGTTGGTTCTGGACTAGTGGATGGGGAACCCACTAGGGTGGGTTACCCAAAACAATAATAAAATTCAATGATACCATCATTTGTGAATTCTAATTTTTTATAATAAACTTACATATTACGTAAGAAAACCTAAACGTGTTTAGAATGCTATTATAGCTCACAAAAGACAAAATAATGAAAAGTAACCCATCGCAAGATACTGCTAAACAAAGTTAAGTTTTTTCAGAGTCCTGTAGACAAGGAGTTAGAAGACTTGAAGGAAGTTGTAATGAACCGTGAAGATGGAGAAGCCAAAGTCAAATTTGACCCAGATATACATATTGAGGAACACATACCTGTTCGGGTCAATGAACAGAGAGTAACAAATCTACTGCAGTCCTTTTTGGTGGGCTCTGCAGTCTTTGCTATGCCTGCTATTAGAAAGATACCTACATCTGTTTTATGGGGATATTTCGCCTACATGTCAATAGATAGCCTTCCTGGTAATCAGTTTTGGGAAAGATTGTTGCTCCTTTTTATCCCTTCTGGCAGGCGTTTCAAGTAAGTCGAACAATACAAATTTTCAAAGTGAGATCTTATGGTTTGATTCTGGTTGTAATGTAGTATCTTAAAGGGAAAATTGCACAAAAAGATAACAAACTTTACAAATTATCCCATTTGAGGCAAGCAACTTCTTTTGCTCAATTTAAGTTAATTTGCTTAAAAATACCAAGAAAGATAAGGAATATTAAATATTCTCTATTATATGTAACCAATTTTTACTCCTACTTGGTGGATGGGTGTTTGTCGAAAATGGTCGTTCCCGCATCTACTTTAAATTCTCACCCTCCCCGCCCCAAAATCATTGTCCACAAACATAAAAGGCACAATTTAAAATATATACGACTAATATCGATATAGATTATTAGAAAGCCAGTTTCATCCTTATGCATTTTAGAAACCAATTGACTTGGATAAGCTGTTAGATTTAATAATGAGGGCAATTGGAACCATAATGAAAAAATTAGAAAGTTTCATCACTAAGAGTTACCCTGTACACATTTATATGAAACAAATTATAGGGGAAACATGTTAGGGATGGAGAGTAGTTACTTGCATCACTAAGAGTTACCTGGTACAAACATATATGAAAGTTCATTACCTTAAGTTGAGCAAAAAGAAAAGAAAGATGATTATCTCAACTCAAGAAAATTTGTAATGTTTGCTACCTATTTGCGCTTAAAAATTGCATTATGCCATATATTAAATTCACATTTGATTCGATTACTAATTCAAATCAACCTTACTGTGTATGGGGCAGACTCTATGAAGGGCCTCATGCTTCATATGTGGAATCGGTACCTTTCAAATACATAATGATGTTTACATTATTCCAGCTTGTGTATTTCTTGCTTTGCTATGGAATCACGTGGATACCAGTAGGTGGTATATTGTTTCCCTTACCATTCTTCTTGCTAATACCCATAAGGGAGCATCTTCTTCCCAAAATGTTCCCTCATCAACATCTTCAGGAACTAGATGCGTCTGCTTATGAAGAATTTACAGGGCACTCGGGTTATAAGAGTCTTTCACGAAGGGTATGCAATTATCTTTATGGTTTCTAGTTCCTTTCTCAATACCAAAACTGAATGAAATGAAGATCCTTGACAATCTTCTGATAATGAAGCAAATTATAGTTGTACATAATTTCATTTTCTGAAGTTCATATGACATTGCTAGTATTGGTTTGAAGGTGTTTGAACACAAAGCCGATGGATCTGAATATAGTGATGACTTCTTTGACGTCACTTCTCCGGAGATATTGGATGAAATGTTCACCCACAGAGGCGAGTTGAAGCTAAGATCAAGCTTCAAAGATAGACAGCTTCATGTTCGTAATTTTGTCCATATTTTTCTTTTCATACTATAGGTGCAAAATGTGTGGTTTTTACTTTTCACTATGGGTCGGGTTGGGTTGACCTGAAACACAATTTTTGTTCACAGTTTATAATTTCGTTAAAAACAATTATTAGTGTGCCAAACACATTTAACAAAGTTATATTATTTCAGTACGGGTTTTTTTCTTTTTCATAAAATACTGGCATATTTTCACTTTGTCCGTTTCAGTCCTTGAACCTTTTTTGTAGACTCTGGCCACCTAAAGATGGTATTTTGTCCAGTGAGGGTCGTTATAGGGTATTTTAATTATGATTAGACAAAATTTTACATTATGATCAAATAATGGCTTTGGTACAAAAGGCTACATAGTACACAAAAATACATCTAACACTATATAAAACTGAAAGCACTTGGTATTTTATGCAAAAGAAGCTTACAATAATCTAACTTTTTGAATAAATGATTCATTAAAAGTACATTTTGAGTGACTGCCAACCTTTTTGACCCGTTTTTTAGCTAAATCTTTTTAGTTTATCTTTTTGACAAAAGCGATAATACGTAACTTAATCTTGTTACATCTTTGTAAAACGAAAACAAAAAGGTAGAACAACAATTAATGCAACTATACAATCATTTCAGGTTGACCCTCAGAATGAAGATTCACCAGCCTAGAACCATATGATCAATGCATGTAAATGACTAAGAATAGAGTTAGCCTCCTTGGATTGATGACAATGGAAAATGAAGCACATATCATATATGAAGCAGATTAAGAACAACGGAGAAAAGACAATTCCAGCCTATGAAAATCATCCTATTTTTCTCCAGATAATTGGGCTCTGCACAGTAAGTTTTGATACATATTGATTCATCGAAAGCTAAATATGTCGTACTTTACTTTTAGGTTTAGAGAAAATGAAGAATGCTTATTACATGATTTTTCATTTTTACTTAGTTGGTCAATACATAAAGAATTTTAATCCTAAAAACTGTATTATGTCAACCTAAAACTGAATTTATGTAAGTGAAGGGATCCCAATTGGAAGCATTGGCTGCAACACTATTAGCAGTTTGACCTGGACCTCCACCATCCCAACCGTAGTCACTCGCCACCACCTGTTGACCCAATGGCCAACCCACAATCCCAGTTAACTGGCTTGCGGTTGATTGGTTAGCCTCTGCTGAAAGCGGCCACAAGGAATCCATGAGACTTGTGTCAAGCAATCTGCTTGAATGATTTGAGACTTGGTTGTTTGTGTTTGGAGTTGCTAGCCATGGAGTTTCAGTCGGCCATGGCACGCTTGCTGGCAGCAGAGGCTCGTAGAAACATTGGACACCATCATACCGGTTTGGACTCGCAAGTTCAATGGTATCACGAACATGGTGGTCGTGGTTTTGATCCTGATCAACTGGCACACGGTCAGTACTTATGGCTTCAATACTGCTCGCCCGTTGTTCAGGAGGTGAGAGTGCCACCGTTGGTGGGGCTTTTCTTTTTCTTGTATTGGTTAAACACGTTGGTTTTAACGACATGTTGGTCGTTTTGGCATGGGTGGAGCCGTTGTTTGTATATAGCTTAGCCTTGAGCGCACCAAGCAGCCCTCCCTCACCACCCTCCAAACCACACGCTTCCTCGAACGAAAACGGTTCGGTGTTCTCGGGCAAACAGTGGACATCATTCACAGTATTGGGCAGTTCAAAATTGGTACGCGCGTTAGCCCCACGCAGTGTTCGGGCAGCTTGGTCATACGCGTGGGCAGCATCCTCAGCCGTGTCGAAAGTCCCTAGCCATAACCGAACTTTCTGCAACGAGTCCTTGATCTCCGCCACCCACCGCCCTGACGGCCGCTGTCGCACCCCAACATACTTTGGATGTCCTCTAGAGTTTGGCATCTTTCTTCTTCCCTTAACACCCACTTGTGGCACCGGCTGAATCAAGTCTGCCATGATCTGGGGTTCAGTTCTAGTTTGTGATGGAAGCATGAGGTTGGACTCTTATAATGCAGGTTGGATGTTGAGGAATCTGGGATTTTCATAAGTAGACAAGCTAGAACAAGTCAAGAAGTTTGCTTTAAAAATTGCAGGCCGTGGTTGATAATACCGACAGGGATATTGTTTATAATACACAATAAATGACAAGTAAAAGGAAACATATGAGTGAGCAAACAAGGTTGGGTTTTAAAATGGACAAAATCTATGAAGCAAGACAAATTTGAGTGTAACATATTATATATATTTATATTTATAATTTATAATATTTATAAAAAAAAGTATCTCTTTTATAATGAAACAAGAAGCTACAAAGTTGGTGTTTGTTATCAGTAATTTTATCTGGATTTATACTAAAACCACTGTTAAACAAGTATAGGATGTGTTCGTCAATTTGTTAAAACTTATCTGTTGTGATTTTAAAAATATTTACTGTTAGCTTTTTATAATTTATTACCTCAGAGATCAGAAATATAAAAACTAAACAAAATGTTTCTAGATATGGTTGGGGTAGATGGTTATGTATGTTTCGAATACTCTCACCGGGGTAACCTAAGAGCATATCCAAACTTGTCACGGTTAAAGTTCAAATATGATTATTAATCTAAGAAGATATCCGAACTTGTCACAGTTAACAGTTCAAATATCAATATATTATCATGATGTGTTTATTTTATTTATGTTGCGGTATAAACTTTAGTTAAAACCGAGTTGGTTCAAATATAGCATATTTTCACCTTTTGATTGTTAAATTTAGTTTGGCTTTTCTTTTGTTAGTTTTTATATGGAATATTTTATGAAGTTGTACGTATACCTTTGCAATATGCTTATAAATTTATTTTATAATAAAATAGAGTTGTGCCTAATATAATTTATTTTTTAACTTTCTATTTTTTAGTATAATCATCCCTAGTTTTTAAAATCACCAATAGCAATATGTCCTATCTACAACTATAACACATGCCCTAAGCTTAAGTGCATCAATCTCAAAGACACAACAAAAGACAATTACAATAGTCACTTGATTCGACACATATCCTGCACCTTCTTAAACAACGCTTTCTAACAAATATGCAATAACTTTGTACCGAAAACATTGTTCATTTGTTTAAGTAGCAACGAAGGTCTAATAAAAGGAACAACATCACCTTCTACCTAAAGTTTTAATTCATCTTCACCACATTGTAATTTTGTACTCATGCTTGCATGACTTATATGTGACTAAGTATGATACTAGTGCTAACTAGTTTGACTTTACCATTAATACTCAATAAAAATTACAAGGAGATAGAAGACAAACGAGCAACAAGTTGCGTCGCTAAACCCTTTTGTATAACAAAACCAAGGCGTTTAAAAACTACATTCATAGATCTAGGTGTCATGACATTACTGTTCATGATACGTTGGACCCTGCCAAATAGCTCAACGACTCCGGTGGGAGAAAACCAAAGGTATCAAAAGCAAATGGAACAAACATGTGTTGGTTGTCATGGCATGCCTTCTCATGTTTGGCTACTTTGCATTAAGCGACTTTCAAAGCAGCCTGACCTGCTGTGAAGGTACGCCCCCCTAAGCTCACGAGGGGTGAAACCCCTGTAAGATCCACACAAACATGTTTCCCTCCAATCCATCCAAAGATCAAAATGTCAGATGATCTGAGAGTTGATCTTTCAAAGACCAAAATGTCAGTTGGTCTGAGAGTGCTAATAGTATTTTATTTTGTACGTATAGAAAATTCCTGCAGCATCACGCAAGAAAATTCCATTGGTTATAATTAGAGTTCACAATACCAATGATTAATAATACATATATTTATTTAAATATATTTAAAGAAGATGTTTGTGTTACCGTTAAGTGTGACAAAATGGGTAGACAATAATAACTTTTACCTCTTAAACAATTAAACGAACCAAAATTATGACATTACCCTTAGATTCCCTCTTTGTTAAGAACAAAATAGTAATCGAAGAAGACGGGGAAAGATAAAAAGTATAAGTACATAAATAATAATATATCCAAATCATCGATGATCATTTTCGTTTCCTTTTCAACCCACTTAACAAATATTATGACAATGACAATTTATAATTACAGCGGTTACATTTCTAAACAGTTGACTCCTAACCCCATTTTTAACTACCTAATAAATGATTATAAATTTGGACACTTGCTACCATCCTATTTATTTGCGCAACAAATTTTCTCTCCAAACCTCTTCACCTCAAATCAACTAATTGTTATTCTAAACCTTTTTATTTACAAAGGGGTGTTAAATTACAATATTACCTTATTTTAAATGGGGATTTAATGAAAAGCTGAATAAAGTTGACGAGATAGATGAAAATAACAAAATTTTAAAACCTCAAAGTGTAGAAGAGAAAAAAAAATTATTTTAGTTGAAAATAGTAAAAAACCTAAACTGTTGAGTTAGGAATCTTTGTTTTTCCAATATGAATCTATGTTCTTGAAAATTCACATAATAGTAAGGCAAAGATAGAAGAATCTAGTTTCATCGGTTTAGAAAAACAACCAAACTTACATGTATGGTGCTGGTGCGAACCAAATTCAAAGTTAGGGTTTTGAAAATTCAAAAAACAAACGTCTCAAGTCACGTGATTGGCACTCATCAGTCAATCAACGGCCAATTTCAAAGGAAGTTAATCCAACGGATCGAGAAAGCCGCGTCAGGTTAAAGCTATTCCTGCGTGCTTCTTATACTTTCAAATTAGGGTCTCACATCACAGCAATCGCCATTCGCAGCCTCCCTCTTTGCTCGCCTTCATCTTCCTTCCTGATCTCTACACACCTTACAACAACATGGTATGTACGCCTTTCATTCTTCTATTCTAGATCTGATGTTATTAAGCGATCTGTTTTTTATTCGCTTCATTTCTTAATAAAAACGGCCAATTTTGATGTCGTTTCAGTAGATTGGTGGTTGCGTTAATCGGAAAACGTTGTGAATGTCTTCTATTTTTGTTGTTTTTTGGTTTTAGGCCTTGCCGAATCAGCAAACTGTTGATTACCCGAGTTTCAAGCTTGTAATTGTAGGCGATGGTGGAACTGGTAAGCCTTTTTTTTTTTCTTCTTTCCTAGTAATTTACTCTGTAGTTCTGCTATGTGTTTGAATCGTTGGTGTGAAAGTTAATACCTAAGGATTCTAATTTTAGTTTTATGATGCATGAAAGATTTGTGAAAATTTGGATACGGTTCTTATGTTGCCTGTAAGGTTGGGGTTTATACGGCACTTTGTTGTTTTGTGTTCTTTGATGTTGCAAGTCAATATAATTTACTTTAGAAACTCGTCCTGATTGTTCCATGTATTAATGTGGGGGTGTTATATGTATGGTATGCTCTGTTTTTCATATTTTGTATGCATTTGAACGGTATGCAATAAAGAACTGTGGATGCTTTGTTTCACTTGATACATGATGTTGTGGAAATTTATGTCAATCTACAGTGTGTTAATGTATGTTCATTTTCTTGTGAATGATTCCAATCAAGTCTTCAGAAACAATAGATTAAATGTGTTTATGAACTTGATGTTTTATGGGCTTCTTGAATTGGATTCTCTTAATCCGTTGAACACGACTAATAGTACCATTTTGGATGTATGAATCATGTAGGGAAAACTACTTTCGTGAAGAGACACTTGACAGGAGAATTTGAGAAGAAATATGAACGTGAGTATTCATGAAATTATGATATCTTTTCATCTGTCTTGTTATTTAACTTTGACCGGTGAATGTAAGTTTTAATTTTTTTTGTTTTAGCAACCATTGGTGTTGAGGTACATCCCTTGGATTTCTTCACCAACTGTGGAAAGATTCGCTTTTACTGCTGGGACACAGCTGGACAGGAGAAATTTGGGGGTCTTCGTGATGGATATTAGTAAGTATTGTTTAAGCTATAACGTATATATTGCATATGGTTCTAGTACAATTTGATAGAAATTGTACATTAAGTCAACTTAATGATCTATCAGTGGCATGTAGTCAAAGAATATCCAATAGCTGCATATGATTCTTGGATATTGTACTTGTGTAGATGCTATTTGTGACATGGTGCTTTTCAATTTTAACTTTGTATTTATTGAATTATAAAATCTGAAATTTATGCAGTATTCATGGCCAATGTGCCATCATCATGTTTGACGTAACCGCAAGATTGACTTACAAGAATGTTCCTACATGGCATCGTGATCTTTGCCGGTAACGTTTATGGACTATTTTTTTCTTTTTCTTTCCATTGTTGTATAACGACAATGATTATCCTTTCCTCACACCCTTCAATGGTTATTGCTGCTTATAGAGTTTGTGAAAACATCCCGATTGTTCTGTGTGGAAACAAGGTTGATGTGAAGAACCGCCAAGTGAAGGCAAAGCAGGTTACTTTCCACAGAAAGAAGAACTTGCAGTATTATGAGATCTCAGCCAAGAGTAATTACAACTTTGAGAAGCCTTTCCTTTATCTGGCCAGGAAACTTGCAGGGTATTGTTTATAGGATAGTGTTTTAGAAGATACTTGACAATGGTTGGATACTTGACAATAGTTATTCTGATTCTAATTCTGCTGTTTTCAGGGACCCCAACTTGCATTTTGTTGAGTCTCCTGCCCTAGCCCCTCCAGAAGTGCAAATAGACATTGCTGCTCAACAACAGTAAGCCCTTTTGTTGCTTTTAATTTCTAAATACCTCTGTTTTAGATGCTGTTTGTTTTTATAGGCGATGGGATGGGTTTGAGAAAACTCATCGAAAATGGATTTTGTCAAGCCAATCTTCACAATATCCAAACTGATTAATAAAAGACCAAGAGGACACCAATTTCTATTCAAAATCTTTTTAAACCATTCCTATTCCTGTGCAACAAATCAAAAGCCCCGTAATTTGGTGAATGATGTTTTTGGAACAATTTGCAGGCATGAAGCCGAGCTTGCTGCTGCTGCAAGCCAGCCACTTCCAGACGACGATGACGATGCTTTTGAATAGGCAAAGGAGTTTTGTTGAATTTGAGAAGGGTTTTGGGGTTTGTTGAGTTTTGGATTGTTGGAGTAATGATTAAGATGTATGAATGATTTTAAACCCATTTGTTAGGATGGTCTCTGAGGTTTGTGTTTGTGGGAAAACAATTGTATTGTGTTGCGACTTGTGGAGGATTGTTTGGGGGTTGAGTTTTAACGGCTTCCAATTTCTTCATTGTGTCACTTTTATAGATTTTCATGCAGCTTCCTATTTTGATTGAATAGTCACTGTCATATACATGTCTAATTGATATCGTAAATAATATGTGGGCAGTGTTTTAAAAACCGGCTAGACCAGGGACTAGAGCTGTTTGGTTAAGAGCAACTTTATTTAGTTCCGAACTAAAATGCGGACCAATGGTGGTTGAACTGATTTTTTTTATGTTAATCTTAAAAATGATAGTTGTTTTTCTTTGATAAATAATTAAATATAACTTGAATAGAACTTATATTTATGTTATTTTAGACAATTGTAATTTGTTTTTAACTTTATTGAAGTTTTTTTTTACATTTGTTATGGTTAAAAGTTTATAAAATGCATATTACAAATTTACAGGTTTGTGGTTTGACCGTCTAGGTTAACACGGGTCAAGCGGTTGAACCATTTTTTACACAAGCATGGTTCGGGTTTAAAACATTGTACGTGGGTATATGTTAGTCAAAAAGTTTATTAAAATGAACTTATATTAAGTTATATATTTAGGGTTTAAAGTCTACATTGCAAGTCTAGACCTCTAGTTTTAAGGTAACAACTTCCATCTACTAACAAACAGCTAAAAAGAATTTGTTAAGTTCCTCATGTGTCCCTTACGTGAGGGACATTTTTTGTCTTTTTACCCCACGTAATCATCTTCTTGACTAACGGGTGACATCACCCCCCATTCTTCATCCGTCGCATTCCTCCCCCACCCCTACCATTTGCAGTCGCTTTCCTCCCCGATCACCAATTGCTTTGAAGCTTGCAAACCCTAAAGAACATAGTAAAATGACAAAATTTCGTTGAATTATTCTAGCTTGGACTCACTAATGCCGCTGTGCCAAAATCAAATCGGCTTAATTCCATGAAATTCCCTAAATTTGATGAAGTGTTAACCGAATCTCAAATGTTGCGCAAATTGAAACCCTAGCTTTTAATAAAACAGGGTTTATAATTCGTTTATTGCACATGGGAGATCGAATCCCCGTTCATTAACTCCATGCAACTAACTAAATCAATTTAAAATAAAATGGGTTTGAGGATGTTACAATTATTTTCTTAAAGAACCACAATTCTAAATTAGAAAATGGGTAATCGGGTTAAAACGTATCTACTTTGTTTATTTAATTTGGGCCTATAGTGGTTTTCCTCTAAGTTGTGGTTTATCTATTTATAACATGTGCTGTAAGTGTGAAGATTAAATCAAAGGTCAACGCTGGTCAATCAAAGTTTATGGGCTGATGTTGTAATATCGGAAACTACAGGGGGTAAAGTGTTCATTTAGCTTAATGTTTGTTAAGCGGTGGTTAGAAAGTTGTTTATATATCCGTTAGCTGCAGGTTTAGAGTAGATGGTTTTTCCCTTTGTTTCTCTTTCATTTTCTTGTTCATCAGATTTGAATCCATTGTAATCGTTGATAGCTTTAATCAATAATATGAATCATTTGAGTCATATTTGTTGTTTTGATTCGTAAATCCTTCACAATTGGTATCAGAGCTCAGCGGCTCGAAATTGGGGATCGGATTTCAATCGGAGTTGAAATCGACTGACGAATCATGGTGTCTGCAAAATTTGACATTGAAAAATTCACCGGGAAGAATGATTTCGGATTATGGCGACTCAAGATGCGTGCGTTTCTGGTTTACCAAGGGATTTCGGATGCGTTATTGGGTGAACCAGGGAGGCCGGATGGAATGGGAGATGAAGATTGGCAAGAGATTCTTGACAAATCTCATGCAGCAATCGTCTTAAATCTGGGAGACAAGGTCTTACGAGAGGTAAGCAGAGAACAAACGGCAGCGGCGGTATGGCTGAAATTGGAGTCATTATATATGACCAAATCTCTTGCGAATCGTCTCTATTTGAAGAAGAAATTGTATACCTACAGCATGCCACCAGGAAGATCCATTGAAGATCATACAGATGAATTCAACAAAATGATAATTGACCTTGAAAATATTGAGGTTAAAGTTGAAGATGAGGATCAAGCGATTTTATTCTTGTCATCACTACCAAGTTCTTATGAACACTTTGTTGAGACTCTAATGTATGGTAGGGATGAATTGTCAATGGAGGAGGTTCTTGCTGCTATAAATTCAAAGGAGTTAAAGAAAAAGAATGACGAGAGAGAAGAGAATGGTGAGGGATTGTTTGTCAAAGGTAAGTATGATCCTAAAAATCAGAAGAAGAAGACAAACCAATTCAAGTCTAAATCAAGCCAAAAGTTAAGGTGCTTTGTCTGTAATTCTGATAAACACCTTAAAAGGGATTGCCCGGAGTTCAAAAGAAGGAGGCATGATCAAAACAAAGGGGCAAAGAATCATTCAACTCAAGATACTGCCTCGGATGGATATGAGTCACTTGATGTGCTTGTTGTGGATCAGAAGCAAGGAGGAGAAGACTGGATCTTGGATTCAGGGTGCTCATTTCATATGACTCCTATCAAGGATTACTTCAAGAAACTAGAGTTGAAAGATATGGGAACAGTTAAGCTTGGAGATAATAGGGAATGTGTCATAAAAGGAGTTGGAGACTTGGAGATCAGACTAGAAAATGGGTCAAGCATGGAGTTACACAATGTCAGGTACATTCCTTCACTTACTAGGAACTTGATTTCACTTGGTACATTAGAAAATGAAGGTTGTAGTGTTAGCCTTAGAAATGGCAAAGCCAAGGTGATTAGAGGTTCTCTGGTAGTATTGTCAGGAACTAGAGGTACAAACAATATCTATTTTCTTGATGGTAGGGTGTCCTGTTTAGTTAATGCTGTGACACAGGATAAGTCTGTCTCTATGTCAAGGTTGTGGCACTGTAGGTTGGGTCATCTTAGTGACAAGGGACTAAGTGAACTTAAGAGACAGGGTTGCTTAACTGATATAGGAGAAGTAACACAGGAATTCTGTGAGCAGTGTGTTCTAGGGAAATCCCATAGAGTAAAGTTTTCTAGAAGTGATAACAGGTCTGAAGAGATCTTAGACTATGTACATTCTGATTTATGGGGGCCAGCCAGGACTTTAACTTTAGGTGGGGCTAGTTACTTTATCTCCATAATGGATGATCACTCTAGAAGGGTATGGGTGTATGTATTAAAACATAAGAATGATGCTTACCAGAAGTTTAAGGAATGGGTGATTTTAGTTGAAAATCAAACTGGCAAGAGAGTAAGGAAACTTAGGACAGACAATGGGCTTGAATTTTGTAATCAAGAGTTCAATCAATATTGTAGGTCTAAGGGTATTAGTAGACATTTTACTGTGCCAGGGACACCTCAGCAAAATGGGGTGATAGAAAGGATGAACAGGACCCTTTTAGAAAGGGTTAGATGTATGCTCTTGAGCTCAGGGCTTCCTAAGAAGTTTTGGGGTGAGGCAGTGACTACTGCTGCCTACCTTGTTAACAGGTGTCCTTCTGCAGCCCTTAATATGAAAACCCCTATGGAGGTATGGTTAGGTAGTAAGGTTGACTATAGTAATCTGAGGGTGTTTGGGTCTCTTGTGTATGCTCACACAAGACAAGGGAAGTTAGATGCTAGAGCCATGAAATGTGTTTTTCTAGGATACCCTGAGGGCATCAAAGGGTATAGGCTCTGGAATGTAGATGAAGGAGGTTCCAAAATCTTTGTCAGTAGGGATGTGACTTTTAAGGAGGATGTTATGTATAAGGATGTGATAGGTGGAAATTTAGACAAGTCAACTGGTGAAATATCTTCTGACTTGAGAGAACAAGAGGATAATTCAATTGAGGTGGAGCATAGTGAGGTAATTGAACCTCCTAGGGATGAGCTTGGCAGTAGCAGCAGTGGGACTAGTTTAAATGGTGCATCAGGAACTAGCAACCAGGATCTCAGGTTAGAGAATTATCAGTTAGCAAGGGATAGAATTAGGAGAAGTGTGGTGAGGCCTGCTAGGTACAGTAGTGATGATATTACTGCTTTTGTATTCCTAGCTGCTATGGAAGAAAGTTCTAATGAACCATTAACTTTTGAAGAGGCTGTGAATTGTGAACATAGTGAGGAGTGGATAGCAGCCATGGAAGATGAGGTTAAGTCATTAAAACAGAATAACACTTGGACTCTTGTTGATAAGCCTGAGGGGAAAAAGGTGATAGCTTGCAAATGGTTGTTTAAATTGAAGGATAGTGGTGTAGAGGGCAAGCCTAGGTACAAGGCAAGATTGGTAGCTAAGGGGTATACTCAGAGGGCAGGTATAGATTACCAAGAGGTATTTTCTCCTGTTGTTAAGCACTCTTCAATTAGGCTGATCTTATCTTTAGTTGCTATAGAGGATTTGGAACTTAGACAACTTGATGTTAAAACTGCTTTTCTAAATGGAAATTTGGAGGAAGAGATATATATTGATCAGCCAAAGGGTTTCTTAGAAAGTGGACAGGAAGATAAGGTATGCTTACTTAAGAGGTCATTATATGGATTGAAGCAAAGTCCTAGGCAATGGTACAAAAGATTCAATGATTATATATTACAGCTTGGTTTTGTGAGAAGTCAATATGATGCTTGTGTTTATATTTTGGAATATGAACCAAGATCATATCTCTACTTAGTACTATATGTTGATGATATGCTTCTAGCCTGCAAGGATAGCATTTTGATTGAAAATACTATTAAGATGCTTAACTCTGAGTTTGAAATGAAGGATTTAGGTAATGCCAAGAAGATCATAGGTATGGAAATTTATAGGAATAGGATGAATAGGACTTTGAGGCTAACCCAAAGTGGTTATATTAATAAGATTCTAAATAACTATGATATGGCATTGTGTAAACCTGTTAAGACTTCATTTGCTGCTCACTTCAAGTTGTCCAGTTTGGATTGTCCTAGTACTGAAGCTGAGGTAGAGGAGATGAAAAATGTGCCATATGCACAGGTAGTGGGAAGTTTGATGTTTCTCATGGTATGCACAAGACCAGACATCAGTTTTGGTGTGAGTGTGGTTAGTAGATATCTCTCAAACCCAGGAAGGAGCCACTGGCAAGCTGTTAAATGGATCTTAAGGTATTTGGCAGGTACAAAATCTATGGGTTTATGTTTTGGAACAGGAAGTGTTGAGAGGAATAGACTTGAGGGTTTTGTGGACTCTGACTATGCTAAGGACCCTGATAGGTTTAGATCTGTCACTGGATATGCATTTCTGTTGTTTGGAAATTTGGTCAGTTGGAAGGCATCTCTGCAGTCAGTAGTAGCACTGTCAAGTACTGAATCAGAGTATATGGCCCTTACTGAAGCAGTGAAAGAGGGGCTGTGGTTAACAGGTTTTGTTAAGGAGCTTGGAGTGCTGGTTCATGATACTAAAGTGTATTGTGACAATCAGGGTGCCATTGCATTATCCAAAAATGGTGTGTTTCATGAAAGGACCAAACACATAAGTGTGAGGTTCCATTTCATAAGGGATATAGTTGCTGAGGGCAAAATTGTCATTGAGTATGTAAATACAAATGACAATTGTGCTGATGTGTTTACTAAAGCTCTTCCAGGAGCTAAATTTTTAAAATGTCTTGCTATGATGAGAATAAGTTGAGTTGGTTGTGAGTTTGAGTAGCTGCAATGAGCAACATCATGTTTATCAAGCCAATTAGGCCTCTGTTAGCAGATGCTAATTGTTTGTTGTAGTTGTTCTGACTTAATTACCAATTCTGCAGACTCAAATGATCAAGTATGTGTGTTGATCTTGTGATTTAAAGGTGGAGATTTGTGGAGATTAAATCAAAGGTCAACGCTGGTCAATCAAAGTTTATGGGCTGATGTTGTAATATCGGAAACTACAGGGGGTAAAGTGTTCATTTAGCTTAATGTTTGTTAAGCGGTGGTTAGAAAGTTGTTTATATATCCGTTAGCTGCAGGTTTAGAGTTGATGGTTTTTCCCTTTGTTTCTCTTTCATTTTCTTGTTCATCAGATTTGAATCCATTGTAATCGTTGATAGCTTTAATCAATAATATGAATCATTTGAGTCATATTTGTTGTTTTGATTCGTAAATCCTTCACAGTAAGTACTATTGGATTTGGCCTTATACATTTGCAGTATTCGATGTCTTTAATTTGATTACTATGTGGAAAGTTAGTGTAACACAAGGGTGCATTAAAATCAAGCTACAATACCATGGTTACAAACTTGTCTTCTACAAGGTAATGACTTCCCTACTTTGTAAAATGGAAGGGTCTCCTTAACAGGTTATAATTGCTACCTCTGTTTTGAACCTATTTTATAGTTATTCGGTTTTAATAGGTTTTGTAAAAATGTAGTGGGAATGTTTATTTAGTTGTTTAAGTCTCGGTTACTAGGTATGTAGTAGCATAATTGATGTTGAAAACATAGGTTCCACGGTATGTTAAGAAACATGTTAGTTTTAACTCCCCTCACCCATAAGTACTACTTATGAATGAATGCTTAGTATATAATTGAGTTAGAATGTACAAGTCAGATGCATGTTATTTAAAGCTGAGACTTATGTGTGGGTGGGAGGATGGATATTGTTGTATGAAAAGGCCAATGGATCGGGTTACATGTCAAGAAGATTTCATTTTTGATTCCTATCACCTATAGGGCTAACATTTACAAGTGTGAAAGGGCTAGAGGCAGGTTATGAGGTGCCACTTTTCATGCTAATGCATCAGTTGGTCGTAACATATTGATTTTGTATTTTTAGTTAGATTATTTGGGTAGGAATTAGGATGTAAAGAGAGATTAGGTTCTACTTAAGCAATACGGATTATATCAAAGTCCTACTTCAACGTTTATGACGAAAAACTTTAAGACACTCTTTAGCGATTAAACCAAAATCAATGATAAAAGTATTAAAAAGACAAAATTAGATATAATGCGCGTGCGGGCCGTCTTTGAGATATACTCTTTAACAAAGACAATGCGCGTGCGAGACGGGCTTTCTTACTTTTTGTGAGGTTGCCCGTCACAACGCGCGGACAGATCGTCTTGTTATATATATAAAAAAAGAAAGCTTGGGAGTACAAATTCATAACGAGACTAATCATATATTCTCATGTGTTTTTTGGCTGGGCACCACAACAAGATTATATATGTATGTATATTTTATTTTCTTTTAAGTTTAATTCTCTGTTTGAGTGTTTCACACCGTCGCATTTACATGTTATTTTTTTAATTTTCTCTGTTATTTTAGTATACTGTTATTGTGTTGACTTTTTGTATTTTTTGCGTCATGATTTAGTCATACAACTGTTTTGTGTAGAGACACTAAAATCTGCTTATAAAAGAAAAAGAAAATACCGGTTATAAACACATCTATTACTTCGTTCTCGTTATTATTAGTTTTCATCTACTGTATTTATATAGAAGAAAAACAAACGATAGATGCCACTGACATGTACGGTGCAGCCAAATTCAAAGTCAGGGTTTCAAAATTCAAAAACAAACTTCTCAGATCACGTGATTGGCACTCATCAATCAATCAACGGCCAATTTCAAAGGAAGTTAATCTAACGGACGAGAAAGCCGCGTCAGGCTAAAGCTAACTTTGAGGTTTTATTATTCCTGCTGCGTGCTTATTCTTATGCTTTCAAATTAGGGTCTTGCTATATTAACGCAACATCTTATTACTACGCCTTCATCATCTTCATCTGCCTGATTGATTTCTACACACCTTTCAACATGGTATGTCTTTCGTTCACACAGATCTGTTGTTATTTCATTCTTCTAAGCATACTTGGTTCCTTTTTTCATAAAGTAAACGGTTATTTTTGATGTCATTTCACTAGATTGGTGTTGCGTTAATCGGAAAACGTTGTAAATATCTACTATTTTTGTTGTTTTTTTTGGTTTTAGGCCTTGCCGAATCAGCAAACTGTTGATTACCCGAGTTTCAAGCTTGTAATTGTCGGCGATGGTGGAACTGGTAAAGTTTTTTTTTGTTCTTTCCTAGTAATTTACTTTTAGTTTTGCTCTGTGCTTGAATCGTTGGTGTAAAAGTTGATATCTAAGGATTCTTCTTTTAGTTTTGTACTATGCATGAAAATTTTGTGGAAATTTGGATACAATAATTATTATGTTACCTGGAAAGTTAGGGTTTATACGGCATTTTTTGTGTTCTTTGATGTTGCAAGTTAATACGATTCACTTTTGAAAATTCGTCATGATTGTTCATGTAATAATGTGAGATGTCCCGCAGTTAGAAGAGCCAACAGCTTTAGAACATTTAGTTATATGTGTTGTGTGCTCTGTTTTTCATATTTTGTATGTATTTGAATGTGTAATCTTTTTTTTATTGCAATGGGTTGATACATGATGTTGTGGAAATTAATGTCAATGGATAGTGTGTTTATGTATGCTCATTTTCTTGTCAATGATTCCGATCAAGTCTTCAGAAACAATAGCTTAATTGTGTTTATGGACTTGATGTTTTATGGGTTTCTTGGATTGGATTCTCTTAATCCGTTGAACATGACTAATACCTGTTTTGGATGTATGAATCATGTAGGGAAAACTACTTTCGTGAAGAGACACTTGACAGGAGAATTTGAGAAGAAATATGAACGTGAGTCATTTATGAAATTATGATATCTTTTCATCAGTCCTGTTATTTAACTTTGACCAGTGAATGTAAGTTCTATATATATATTTTTTTTGGTTTTAGCAACCATTGGTGTTGAGGTACATCCATTGGATTTCTTCACCAACTGTGGAAAGATTCGCTTTTACTGCTGGGACACAGCTGGACAGGAGAAATTTGGGGGTCTTCGTGATGGATATTAGTAAGTATTGTTTAAGCTATAACGTATATATTGCATATGATTCTAGTACATTTGATAGAAATTGTATAGTAAGTTAACTTAATGATCTATCAGTAACATGTAGGCAAAGAATATCCAATTGTTGCATATGATTCTTGGATTTTGTGACATAGTGCTCCTTTTTAGCTTTGTATTAATTGAATTATAAAATCTGAAATTTCTGCAGTATTCATGGCCAATGTGCCATCATCATGTTTGACGTAACTGCAAGATTGACTTACAAGAATGTTCCTACATGGCATCGTGATCTTTGCCGGTAACGTTTATGAATTTTTTTTTCCCATTGTTGTATAACGACAGATGATTATCCTTTCCTCACACCCTTCAATGGTTATTGCTGCTTATAGAGTTTGTGAAAACATCCCCATTGTCCTGTGTGGAAACAAGGTTGATGTGAAGAACCGCCAGGTGAAGGCAAAACAGGTTACTTTCCACAGAAAGAAGAACTTGCAGTATTATGAGATCTCAGCCAAGAGTAATTACAACTTTGAGAAGCCTTTCCTTTATCTGGCCAGGAAACTTGCAGGGTATTTTTATAAGATAGTGTTTTAAAAGATACTTGACAATGGTTGGATACTTGACAATAGTTATTCTGATTCTAATTCTGCTGTGTTCAGGGACCCCAACTTGCATTTTGTTGAGTCTCCTGCCCTAGCCCCTCCAGAAGTGCAAATAGACATTGCTGCTCAACAACAGTAAGCCCTTTTGTTGCTTTTAATTTCTAAATACTTCTGTTTTAGATGCTGTTTTTTTTATAGGCGATGGGATGGGTTTGAGAAACCTCATTGAAAATGGTTTTTGTCAAGCCAATCTTCACAATATCCAAACTGATTAATAAAAGACCAAGAGGACACCAATTTCTATTCAAGATCTTTTAAAACCATTCTTATTCCTGTGCAACAAATCAAAAGCCCCATAATTTGGTGAATGATGTTTTTGAAACATTTTGCAGGCATGAAGCCGAGCTTGCTGCTGCTGCAAGCCAGCCACTTCCAGACGACGATGACGATGCTTTCGAATAGTCAAAAGGAGTTTTGTTGGATTTGAGAACGGTTTGGGGTTTCTTGAGTTTTGAATTGTTCCTTAGTATGATGTATGAATGATTTCTATAAGATTTCTGTTAGGATGTGGTTTCTGAGGTTTGTGTTTCTGGGAAAACAATTGTATTGTGTTGTGAAGCACTGATTGGGGGTTGAGTTTTAACGGCTTCCAACTTCTTCATTATGTCACTTTTATAGATTTTCATCTAGCTCCCTAATTTGATTGAGTAATCACTGTCATAGATGTCTAATCGATGTCGTAAATAATATGTGGGTACGGGTTTGTCAAAAACATTATTAAAAATAATTTTTTTAAGTTATAAATTCATGGTTTATGCCTTACCTGAAGGTCATGTGTTATATCGCAGGCATAATCATGTATTTGAGGATTTATAGGGTTAGTTTAAAAGTAATGTAGATTTAGCCATTAAAAAAAATAAAAATAAAAAAAATTAGTGTTAAAATAACAACTTTCATCTCTTATTTAATTAGAAGATATTCTTTTTAAATTGAGTAAATTATATGTTGTGTCGTTTAATTCATTAATTACTAATTGTATCCCTTTTTAACAAAAATAATTTACATTGTCAGTTGTCTTTCTCGTCAACGCCCATTTAAAAGAAAAAACTTGTGATGAGCCTTTTTGTCTTTTTTTTAACTTTAATCCACCTAATCATCTTCTTTATTCTAGACAAATAACTGCCTCCCCCCCCCCTCCCCTCCAAAAAAATTCTTCATCCGTCGCATTCCTCCCCCAACCACCGGTCGCAATAAAATTTGCAACCGTGAAAAACATAGTAAAATGACGGATTTTTTTTGGATTTTCTAGCTTGGATTCAGTAATTGATGCCGCTGTGTTAAAATCAATTCGTCTTAATTTCATGAAATTCCTCAAATTAGTGTTAAGTGAATCTCAAATGAATGCACATATGCAAGCCCTAACTTTTAAAAAGAGGGTTTATAAATCGCTTATTAAAGGAGATCCAGTATTCACTTAAATTTCAAATCATGATTACAGATCTAATTGGTTTACGAATGCAGGAAGAATCAACAACTGGTTGGCCGTGGTTGTTAGAAACGACGATGGTAAGGAGAGGTAAGAGGTAGTGGTGTGAACGAAGCTTATGCCGGCGGTGGTTATGGCCAACGGTGGTAAGGGAGACGACATATTTGTGTGACTATCCTTTATTTCTTACTATACGGGGTGTAAAGGGTTTAACCTGGTGGCAATATGAGTGGAAAGGAGTTGAGTCAGGTGGTGATGGATGGCAAATTAAGTTGTATCATTAATATGGCGATAGGGGCGGAAACGAGTTGAAACTAAAGAGGTTGTATTATTAATATGGAGAGAGGTTTATATAAAAAATTTGGTTTAGGTAAGAAGCCTAAGAAGTCATCTTAGCCGTTGGATATTTAATCTAATTAAAAAGGAAAGAGGGGCAATCTGGTCTTAGCCATCTTTGTTAACTTTTTATTAAGTACCACGTCTTTTTTAATCTTCGTGACTTTTACACATGACAATATTTTTATAAAAAATTACACTATAAAAACGAACGTTTTTTATCTTTAAAACGCGTACAGTGTTGCTATATATAAAATAAAAAAATACTCTTTCGATTTGACACAATGATATGAACATTTTGACACAATGATGTAAACATTCATGCCACAATATAACACACTTATCTGAACATTTTGACATAATGATCTGAACATTTTGACGCAATGATTTGAAGATGACACAATAACGAGTATTTGACACAATGATCTAAACATTTTTGACACAATATGACACAATGATCTATTGATCTGAACATTTTCACACAAAGATCTGAACATGTTTATATCATTGTGTCAAATTGAAAGAGTAATTTTTTTTTTCAAATTTTATATATAACAACACTGTATGCATTTTAAATATAAAAAACACTCATTTTTATGGTGTAATTTTTTAAAAAAATAATGATCATATGTAAAAGATATGAATGTTTAAAAAATGAGGAGAATTGGATAAAAATTCAAAAAATTTTCTATAATTTTCTTTTCCACTCTAATTCTACAAGGAAAAAACTTTGGACCATTGATCTAAATTTAATTGAAGATTCAAATGCTAAGATAATTTCTTAGCTTTCTTATTCTTAATTTAACTTTTTAGAATAATCTCACTCTATATATGATATTCGCGTATGCGTATGTATGTGTGTAGTGATGCACCTCCTTAGAAGGTTGAATGAAGAATGTTTTAGAAATGAATTAAATTAATGTATTAAAAAAAATAAAATCTAAAAAATAATTGTTACATTAAACATTAATAATTTCTTATAAGATTTGAAAATTCATTCATCGTAAAAATTAATTATGGCTTTAAAGTTCACAAACCGTTACGAATCAGCTTATACATTATATAATGAATTGAAATGAGCATTCACAATGCATTTCTTAACATCATGGCAAGACTAACTTTCTCCTTGTGCTATCTTGGTTTCTTCTTCTTCATTGTGTGCTCCAATTTTGCAGAAGTAAGAATCATATTTCATTCTTAATTAATTGCATCAAGTGCACTCAATTGTATATTTCAAATCCCATATGTGTGCTAAAGTTTTTTTTTTTTTTTAATATTGTTTTTACCTGTTGTTATAACTGTTTTTACTTGTTATAACGATCGATTGCATATATAGGGGAAAACGTGGTGTGTGGCTCAAGGCCGAGTTTCGGACGCTGTGTTACAACAAAAACTTGACTGGTTATGTGGTCAAGTCAACTGCAAGGAAATCCAACCAGGAGGATCGTGTTTTATACCTAATACCGTGCGAAATCACGCCTCTTATGCTATTGATATGAACTTTCGAGTTAACGGCGTGTGTGATATTGCTTATGCTACTCCATCCCTCACGGATCCTTGTAAGTTTCATTAATGTTTATTCATTCATTCATTTTAATTTTTGATAATTGTTCTTAGAAGAAATAAAAATCTTTTATGTTTAAATTGATTTTGGGTTAATTGTATTGGTGCAGCTTTCCGAGGGTGTATCTACCCGTAAATAAGATGATGGAAGATTGCCAGTGTTTGTGATGGTCATCAAAGCAGAGGAAGTGATGAATGAACAAGTATTTTTATATAAACATGTAAATTAATAAAAATATATGACTTCTTATGTTATGTTATATGTTTATTAATTATAACTAGTAGACAAAAGCTAATACGTTCGTTGTGTGTGGACGTTGATAATATGTAAAAATTTATATAAAAAAAGAAAATCATGATATAAAATCAAACGTTGTGACGGGACAGAGAGCATTAATAATACTCATAACTTTATATTAAAAATCTTAATCGTGAAAAATATTACCATCAAAGTTTTAATAAAAAAGATTATTAAATAGTATATTTTAAATGTCTAGGAGAAGAAAAAAAAACCCGAAGAAATTGGAATATGTAAACAACTTTGATGGTTTATTCGTTATTTCTTAAACAACTTATCGGGAGCATGATACAAATCAAAGTAATAAGTCGGAGCAAGTCATGCATAGATTTTTTTAAGGTCATCCTTCTCACCATAGATATAGTATTCGTTTTTCACTGAGAGAGTTTTCATTTAAAGCATTCAATAATCGAACGTCAATTTTCATAAAGATTCATATTAGCCCCCACTTGTAACTAACTATAAACACTGAGGATCCAATTTTGCAATGGATAATTATGGCCATATCCTCACAACCTTGAGCGTCATGTCAATCATATATTGCTTTTATATAAGTTCACTTAAAGGCCTAAAGCACACAATAGCCACCGGGAACTAACTTATTTGTTGTTTGTTTGTTACGTGTTAACTAGTGAGTTATGTAAAATCCTCATGATAAAGAAAATTGTTTCACAACTAAAAAGTTGTGAATTTAAATCGTTTACGGCTTTGGTCCCTATCACTTTAAAACAGAAAAAGAAACCACTGATCTTTTTCTTTCTCATTCTATGTTCTTCACATTCATATTAATGCATGTGAGTTTACTTAACCCAAAAAAAAATTAATGGTAATTTGATGTGGGATTAAACTTACACTCTGATCAAACAATAGGGACTATTTATGCAACTTGATCATAAATGTTTCACTAAGTTTGAAACTTATAAATCTTGAGAACCTTCAACCTTGGTCATAAAATAATGGTAATCGTGAATTTGATGTGCGTATTGCGTCTTCTAAACATATATTTTTCTTTTCTAAAAATAAATTATCGTGTATATAGAATGAAAGATCAAATTACAATAAAATGGCAGGTAAACGGATAACAAGCTACACCGCAACCCTCTTTTTGAATAGCAAAACCGATCATATTGAAAACAAAACTATGATTTTTAAGGGCCGAGGAATTGGTGTGCACGACCCGCTGAACTCTCTTAAGGAAGCCCACTGCCTCGGAGGCCAGAGACCCAAAAGTATCAAAAACAAACGAGATAAACGCATGTTGATTCTCTGAACAAACTTTCTCATGCTTAGCCATTTTACTTGACTCTGCCTTTAACACTGCTTGACTAACAACAAACCCATTATCCCTAAGCCCCACAAGAAGGGACACTTCCGTAAGGTCCACACAACGAACAACTATGGCTGTGTTTGGCGCGCCATAAACTAGCTTATAAGCTAGTTTTTTGGCGTGCACCAAACAAAGTTTTTTTAAAAAAGCTAGCTTTTTAAAAAGCCCCGTTTGGTAGCTAGCTTTTGAAAAGTTAGTTGAAGTAACGTTTCAAATAGTTTTTATAATATTTCCGGTTTTACCCTTCCCTAACTTATAAATAAATACCTTTATTTACATTTATGACATATATTTTTATGTCATTTAATATTTTTAGCTAGTTTTCAGCTAGTTTTTACCAAACATTATTTTTTATCAGCTAGTTTACCATATAACAGCTAGCTTTTCAGCTAGTGCGTCAAACACAACCATATCGGACATCAAATTCACAATTGCCACCGGGAAAAGACATAAATTCAACTTCATGGGCAATTTCGTAATTTTGCCGTCAGTAGAAGGAGCTAGGTTCCGCTTCCTTTTTAAGTTTAGGTTTTCATTCTAAATCACTCACCCTCATCGTTTTGTGGTTTCCTGTGGAGAGAGAGAGAGAGAGAGAGAGAGAGCAGCAGTACACACTCGAACAGCTCGCAGTTTCCGATTTCTCATCGTCATCAGGTATCTACACTCGAGATGAATTAACTCATCCGAAGTATCGAGATTTCACTTGTTTACGCCGATTCTTATTCATTTTCCGAAACAAAAAACAAACAAAAAAAGGATTCGCCATCTCCTGATACATAATTACTCGAATGATTTTAATAAAGTAGATACAGTTGTGCCTGTTTATTTCCCTGTGAAGTCGATGGTTTATGATTTGACAGTATGTGTGCTAGAAATTCACTTTAGGGTTTAGGGTATGCGTTAGGGTTCTCTAGGATTTGCGCCTACATGTGTGATTTTGTAAATATAGTTGGTTCCTTGATGTATATATGTCAGCTGCCACTTGGTATATTCATTTGTAGAGATAATGCGAGAGGAGCCCCATCAGGACTGGATCTATGATTTGGTGTAGAATTTGTTTCCCATTTTTTGAAATTTGTTGGCAAGTATGATGCTATATATCGTAAATCAGATGCCACCTATGTTTTTTTGACTGGTTTGCTGTTCTTCTTTGTAAATTATAAGTCGCACCATGCACTTTTAGGGATTATGTTTTGATGTGCTGTTACCTTGACCACGAGGAGCATGCAGAGTGGTCTTTTAGAAGACCACATGTTGTTACAATTTAATTTTTTAATACTTTGTGAGCTGTTTTCTACATTCAATTGATACGTAAATCATCACAAGTGTGATTTCTCTGGCATAGAAACTTATATGTAATATATAGTCCTATAGGTTTCTTGATTGCGGTGGGTACATAATACCCACAGTGCCTCCTCACTCTAGCAACCTAGAAATGGGTAATGTTTATTTGATGGCTTAAGAAAGGTGAAGTTAAATAGAAGAGCTTTGTAGTTTACATGATGGCGTATTTTGGTTGGTTTTGATGTTCAAATGGGTGATTATAATGAAACATTTGAGATTTTAATTGTGTGAACTGTGAATGTGATTTAGTTTTTCTTGTTTCAACTTTGAACGTGCTTTGGTTGTTTTTGGAGTACGTCATATGATAACTAATTGTAAATTCTTTACCTTTACTTACTTTCTACCTTACCCAAGAAAAAGTCCAGGTTGACCAGCTTCTTTTAGCTACATGTGTTAGTACAGACATATTTTGCAGATAAAATCTAAGTACTTCAATCCCATATTTGAATTATAAAGGACTTTTGTAAATTCAGTTGTGGATTTCTCTTGGGTTGTAGTGAATGTTCTGCTAGTAGTGAAATTTTATTTATTGAAGAATTGAACTTATTATATTCTCATGGCATTCTTACTCTGTGGTCATATAGCTTATTATTTAATTTTCTCACATGATACGAGTCATATGACCCCATTTTTTTCCTCATACTGTCATTTAGTTTTTATTAATTAATATGTATATCTTTGAATATGCTATGCAGAGTGATTGAGGAATGCTGGATTGATTGGTTCCCAAAAAAGAAGAAGATGAGCAGAAAGAACCCCTTTGTATACCTGGATGTCTCTATAGATGGAGATCCTATTGAAAGAATGGTTTTTGAGGTGTTCTTCTGAGCTATGACGTCTAGTTTGATTTTATTTTGTTTTTGAGATGCCTTTGTGCTATGACAGATTACTTATTTTTATTTTTTTGGGTTTTTCAGTTTGCATGATGTATATTTACATATGATCTGTCATTACATAGTTATGCTATAAACGCTAATTTTACCCCGTTAAAGTATTATAATGGTGAAAAACTTATTCCTTTGTATGGTTATGCAGCTCTTCTCGGATACTGTTCCCAAGACCGCAGAGAATTTCCGGGCACTTTGTACTGGTAATATCTACACCATATTTGGTAGCTGTGTTTAAAACTTTAGTGCCATTTCGGATCTATTATTATTTTAGAATTATACACAAATTTCTAGGCTTTAGGGATTGCATTTTGTTTGGCAAAATTCCATATATCTTGAACATTTATGATTTATTTAGTTACAATGGTTTTTACCTCACTGATTACAGTGTAAATATGAAGGTTAGGTTTATAAGGCATTTGTTATTGTTAAATTGAGCAAGATTTGAGTCTGTTTATATTATTAACTCATAGTACTGGATGCTTAATTAAATTTCAGGAGAAAAAGGAAATAGTCAGAAAACCGGAAGACCCCTACACTATAAGGGATCATTTTTCCATCGCATAATCAAAGGATCTTTGGCTCAGGTATGTTTTTAATCATTACTCTAATATGTTATATTTTTTATTCATTTTTTACTTAGTTCCTTCTAGTCCTGTAAGTCTTCATGGTGGTCTGATTAAAATTAGTCAGCTATCCTTGTTTACACTGTAGGATACAGGATTGATGGTCCCATCTGCTTTTCTTGTGATGTAGTTTTAAGGTTGTATTTATTTGGTTAATTATCCTCGCATAATTCTGAAAATTACCGTATGAAGCCTGCTTTCTGCAATGAGTTTTTTAAATATATTTACTTGGAAGGCTAATTTTGTTATTTTTTTGGCAGGGTGGTGATTTTTTTAAACGTGACGGTATGCACCTTCTGCTATCTACACCATTTTTTCATATATTTTAGACTGTTGTCACATAAGTCTGAATGTTTTTCATTTACTTTTGCAGGAAGTTATGGAGAGAGCATATATGGTGGGAAATTTCCAGGTGAGAAATCAATCTGTTCTATGCTTGTATCTGTTTGAATCTTGATGGTCTTGAATTGTTGTAAGTAGTTGATAAATATTATTTAAGTTGTTTCAAAAGTCTACAAGAAAGATCTAGGAATAAGCTTTAACTTTTGTCTATGCTATATTTATTTATATTTACGCTATGCCACTTGTATTTTGAAAGAAAATGGGTTTCCTTTTTTGCATTGCCTGTGAAGGTGGGGGCTGATTTTGATCTTATTCTCGCTGCATGGGAGCTCGACCCACACTGAAAAATGGACAATTGTAATTTGTCTTGAAATGGTGGGTGTATGAATATTTTGTTGTGTGGCTTTGTTTCTAGAGTGGTTATGAAATCTATGGTATGTGGTTAAAGTATAGAGGATATGGTTTCCTATCAATTATGTAGATAACTTTCACCATGGCATGCTTTGAATTGTTGATTGATACATTCCCATGAGCTATTTAATTGGTGCTTTCTTACATTCTTGTATTGTTTACTTGTGTAGCAGAAGACAATCAGAGAATCCTGGGAAACACTAATAATTGATTTTTTTTTGCCTTGCCTTTCGCGAGGGGGGTGTTGGTGGTGGGATCCACTCACATTTGAACCCTCTTAAAAATAGAAAAAGAGAAATAAACATTTATCGATCTACCTGTTAGGAAAGAGTAGAAAATATAAGTGTTTTTTTAAGTCACCTTTTGCCATATAAGAAATAAAAGTTTATTTTTAACTTAAAATGGTTGTAACCCTTGAGAAACTAAACATTAAGAACTTCACTTTATATATGAGTTTCATATTACTAGTTTGCAGTAGTGACAATTTGTAACGCGGTACTCATTTCTGTATATGAAAGACAATTTATCATATTTGACTTATTATTTACTTTACTTGTCTAACATATTAAATGTCAATAATCATTAAATAAATCGTTCAATTTTTTTAGTTTCCTTTAAAAAGATAATTTTAATTCCTTGTATAAAAAACCATTTCGCCTCTTAAAATTCTTAATTTTTTAAGTAATTGTCAACTTTGTCCTCCTTATATGTATTATAATATAGTATATCTATATGAGTTTATATAACTTGGAATAAAATATAATCTTTTTAAATGATTTCTTGTTTTTCTTGTCTGACACTTTGTAGTTTTTTTGTAATTAAATTTAAAAGATGATTATATATTCTATCACAAACTGTAAACAAATATTATTTTTTAAACTAACAGTTCTATTGATTATCGTAAAACGATTTAAAATAAATGAGTTATGAAATATAATATAGTAACAAAAGAGTAAATGTGGGCCAATTATAGAATTGGAGAAGTTCATATAAAGTAGTTGTTTATGAATAGCTGATGTGGCATGATCTTTGGTTGGTTAACTGGTGGCATTTTGCAGTTGATCTGTCATGACTCTCTAGATCAGGAATTATCGCTATTCTAATATGTTCATCAGCTTAGGTTTACGGCCATCTTTTTCATTATTTAGGATTAATATAATAATAACCGGCTATGACATTTCAGATGAATCCTCCAAGTTGAAACATGATGCCCCTGGTCTTCTAACAATGGCAATCTCTGATCGTGATTTGCGAGGCTCTTTATTTAACATAACCTTTGCTGCTAATCGTCATCTTGATAGGTTTGTCAAGCTATAAATATTAAATTACATGTCCATTTTCTTGTAAGTTTCATTTTGTATATTCATCTTTAAAGTTAAAATGATACCAACATTTGAACAGGAAGTATGTTATTTTTGGAAAGCTTGTGCAAGGAGTTGATGTATTGAAAAAGATTGAAAATGTGGGTGATGAAGATGGAAGACCAACTGTGACAGTGAAGATCATCTATTGTGGTGAAATAAGCGAGAGCGAGAATCAAAGTTCTGGTATGGTGGATGAATTGTTTCATAAGTAATGTTTGGTTGGAACTTACATTTTTGTGGTTATTATATCAAGGTTTTAGTGATTTGAGTGTTTGTCTTAAATTTTTTTACATGTTTGTGAGTTCTACATTGGAAAGTGAAGGAAGCAACAAAAAAAATACTATAGATATGGTGTTACTGAGTGTTATTTTTTTAGTAGTAAAGGAAATGGAAAGAAAAGAAAAGAGAAACTAAAGAAAAAAGATTCATGTTTGCATTTTTGTTTTCAATCAACAGAATGTCCCTAGTTACAAAAGTTTGGTTACCTTTCTCTTATATATATATTTTTTTTCTGACAAGTGGGATGTTTAGGATGTAAATTCTCACTTCTTTTATTCCGAGTTGGGAACACAAAAGACAATCATTTTCTTTTTAATCTAATTTCTGTTTATTTAGAGTTTTTTTAATGCTCGGACAGACAAAAAGGCAGCAAGCAAAAAAACAGGCAAAGATGTTTCGTCAGAGGCTCACAGCCGTGAAGTAAGGCGGAAGGGAAAACACAAGAAATCTTCAAAAGACCGAAGAAAGAAAAGAAAAAGATATTCTTCAACTGAATCAGACAGTTCTTCAGACATGGATTCAGAGTCATCTGATTCTGACAGTGAGTTTGATTCTGATATATCATCGTCATCGTCTGATATCAGTTCTTCAAGCGGTGATAGACGTAAGAGAAAGAAGAAATCTTCTAGAAGGGATCGACACAAACGTGGTAAAAGGAAGGAAAAGAAACGCGAGAAGAAGCGCAGGAAGCGTGATAAGAAGTCCAAGCGCAAATCTAAAAGGTTGAAGTAATAATTTATATATCGAGCTAAATTTTTAACGATATGCCTTTTAACTATTTTTACCCTAGTTGGTAGTTCTCAAAATTGTTTATTTTTCATTGTAGACGGGGTGCAGACTTATGTTGTTTGACTGTTCTTTTTCCTTCTAAAACATACTTAAAAACTTTTCACAATAATTTATGTAACTTTCCTGGATAAATGCATCTTGAGGTCATTCAAGTATTCAATTTCTTTTTACTTATTTTTCCAACAAGGCCACACTTATATTGTAACCTTTGTATAGGCTACTTAAGTTTTTATCTGGTTTCATTTATTATACCAATTCTGGCAATACCATTTATGAGGTGTCAACAGCTATTTTTAAAGTTGTCTCTTCAATATAATTTTTGGCATTTGTGGTTTTTGCTCTAAAAAGTAGGTAATTTACAGGTGGCCTTGATGAAAAAGGATAATTATTTGTTTGGTCTCAACATCCATTATAGCCATTTTTTTACTCGTCTCGTTTTAGCCATTAACTGATATCTCATACCGATAAACAATGATTTGTGTTGGTAATGAATGAGAAAAGATGTATTTCTAGTTTGGTTTTACACCATGAAAGGAATTGTAACAATATTTTTTGGTCTTTAACAAAGGGATATTGTTGCATTTGTTATTGAAAGATACATTAGTTATAGTAACAAACTTTGGACCACTAAAACATGACATTTTTGTGGTAAATGGTTTCTTATGTTGCATAATAGTATCTCACTATTTTGTGTTGTCAATTTCAGGGCTTCTTCTAGCTCAAGTGAGAGTGAAAGTGAACATGGCTCTGAAGATAATGGTGATGTCAGAAAGCCAAATCAGAAGCATAGTAACTCAGCTAAAATCACTGGTCAGTTGACAAGGGTTTTATTGCTCTGGCATATCTTTCAACTTCCCGTATGATGCATTACTTTTTAGAAAAATAAATTCTTGAAGAGACTTTGCAGTTATGATTAAGGATGGGTCAAAACCCGAATGTTTTTTAATTTACCTTGAAATTTTTGTTTGGTTGCAAATATATTTTTATTTAATTATCTCATCACTTCGAAACATGTCCAGATGGAAATCATTCTCCATCGGCTGAAGTTGAAGATGGTTCCGTTCGTCGTAAATTTGGAGATGCATTTGAAAGGAATGAAGGTGAATATCCCAAGGAAAATGGTGAGCGGCCAACCAATGGTGTTGATGTGGTGAAGGTTGTTGAGAGACTTAATGTAGTAAATGACCAGATACATAATTCCAGGTTAATTGTTTTGTTGTTATTTTACATTTTTAGTCGTTACAACTCACATTATTTGACATCTTGTTTTCAACTTTTTTTAATTTATCTTATTTCTAATATGTTAATCAGACGTATAAGCAATAGTCCTCAAAAGGCTTTGAGCAAGAGCATGAGCATCAGTCCTAGGAGGAGCCCTAGTGTGAGCCCGAGGCGCAATTTAAGCAGGAGTCGGAGTGTGAGTGAATCCCCTAGACATGCCACCTTGCTAAAAAACCGGAGCCCAGTTAGAAGTGAAAGCAGCAAGAGTCCAGTTAGAAGCGTTAGTAGAAGCCCTGTGAGGGGCAACAACGTCAGAAGTCCTAGCCCAAGTCCAGATAGGTCCCGAATCCGAAAGAGTGTTAGCAGGAGCCCTACACCGTCACCATCACCGCCTCGAAGTAGAAAGTCCTCACGGAAGTCCGTGAGCAGAAGTCCTGTTAGATCTTTTAGAAGAAGTTATAGCAGAAGCCCGGTGAGATCCTCTAAGCGAAGCTTGAGCAGAAGCTCAGGTCGAGCCCCATTGAGGAGAAGCCCAAGTCGCAGCCCTGTCAGGCTGCCTGTGAGGAGCAGTCGGCGCAGTTATTCTAGAAGCCCTATTGGGGGGCGTAGGGGCAGGTCACCTTCTAGAAGTGTTTCTCCTGATGGGTCCCCTAAACGCATCAGAAGAGGGAGGGGTTTCAGTAACCGATATTCTTATGCACGTAGATACCATTCTCCAGATCGTTCACCAGTCAGATCCTATCGCTATGGCAGGAGCGACCGTGACAGGTAATAAACAATTCGTTTCGCTGAAATATTTTTCAAGAACCAATAATAAGAAATATGGGAGGGTGAAAGTGGACAGATTACGCAACAGGTCAAAACGGGTCAGTTTTATTTTTTTGGGTTGTATAAATAGTTAACTGTCAATTATAGTTACAAAACTATACCATTAGAATGATAATGTGTACTTTTTTTACGTAGAACTATTTATGAGGTTAAGATGACTGTCAGCCCGTTCTATCTGATCTACCAGTTGAACCTGTTTCAGTTATTTATAAAGAAATTTCGAAGAATGCATCTTCTAAATTGAAGTTTGTACTGTTTACATGACGAGTGGCATGATAAATACTGCTCTAATACCCTTTTTATTTCAGGTATTCAAGCTACAGGCGCCGCAGCCCCCTGAGGGACAGAAGTCCACCAAGGTATGCCAGATATGAAATAGGCGACTAGAAGTTCTAGCTTAAAAGAAACACAATTTGATTTAGTGCACATGCTCTGGATTAGTTTATGAAAACCTCATCTTATTATATACAGGTACAGAGCTAGAAGAAGCAGGACCCGAAGCCCAAGTGTATCACGAAGCCCTATCCGCTACCGCCGCCATTACAGCCGCAGCCGGTCACCTGTGGAGCCAGCTCGATACAGGCCTTCACCGCCTGTTGAAAGGAGAAGGGCGCCACGTAGCATAACCCCACCTTCCAGAAGCAGGAGCCCTTATGAGCCACCGAGGTCTTCACCCTCACCATCTCCAAGAAAGACCAGCAGGCCAAGGTCAAAATCAATCTCAAAGTCAAGATCAAGGTCTCGGTCGTCTTCTGGAAGCCCGCCTGCTAAGAAAGGACTAGTATCCTACGGAGACGGTTCTCCAGACTCTGGTCAGAAGTGATGGAAGGACATGGGTTTTGAGTTATCTTGATGATTTACAGACTTGATTGATGATGATATGTAGGGTGTGTTTTGAATAATAGACTACTGTTGTGTGCACTCACTTATTTTCTTGTTGCGTTGTAGACGATTGCATGAGGTTTGGACCTTGCTTTTTTATGCTATTATTAAATTTTCTAGTACTATTATTATTATTATCTTTACAACGAGTGTCGTGTTGTTAATTAAGTAAAAAATCACAGCAACACTACAAATACTTGACATCTATTGTTATAGATGTGATAATAGTTTAACCATTTCTTTCTCAGTCTGATTGATCATTTTCAAGACAGATTCTGTACAAGTACTTACTTTTGTGATTCTCATGGCTCTAGTTGGCTCTTTATTTATAATTTGTTACGTAATAATCACGCCTATGTATGTATGTGTGTATATCAAAATAATCAACCTAGCTAAGCAGTTTTAAGATTGATGATACGTGTCAAGCAGCACTTTATCATTCTGAAAATAGGACCTGTTTGAGATGGTGAGTCTCTTGGTTTTGAAATATTTTGTTTGCTCTTTTATGTTGATTCGTAAAAACCAATGCCCTTAGACAAATCCAACATAAGGTAAGATATTTGAAGCAACACAATAGAAATAACTACTAACCATTAATGAACAAATGCTGGAATTACTAAACAAAACATTATAAGAGTGCCTGAAAACTGAGGAAGGTAAGGCACGTATCGCATTCCCTCTCTCATCTTTTCGTTCATAGGTTTAGAATCATGGATTTTTTCTGTAAATCTATACAAATATTTTAACCCTATGAGAACCTAACAACATGAGCTATGTCTGTGTCGGTTTGTCACGTAGGCAATGGCTAAACTCACCCGTATGAGTTTGATAGAAAGGGTATGGTTGTGTGAGTTGGTATTATTTTATTGTTAAGATAAAATTATTAATTTAATTAGAAATGATTGAAAGCTTGGCGCTCTCTCTCCTCTTTTACGCACTTCTCAAGTCAACTTCCACGCAACCTTCATTAGCTTTTTAGCTAGTACGTCAAACACAACCTTAAAATTCTCAAGTCAACTTCCACGCAACCTTCACGTTAGTAAGGGAGGGTGGTATTAGCCTATTTAACAAGTCACGGGGATACCCGGTGATTAAGAGTTAAGATATAAAAAGTTAACTAGTCAAGAGAAAGTATTAACCGTCCGTCCATTTACTTAGGGGTGTATTTTGTTTGTATTTCCAACCAAAACATCTCCTCCATGTCGACGGAGAGTCGCTCCCTCCGGCGGACGCATTGTCCGCTCATCTACGATTACGATGATGGATGAAGTCATGTCACCATCTCCGTTCTCAATCCAACGGTAATGCGACTTATTCGTTGCGCTATCATTTATTTATTTGATTGCTTCCTTCCTAATCCAGCCAGAATTAATAGGTTTTCAGTAGTCGATACATCAGTAATGTAATGTGAATGTCGTAAACTTAGCTCATTAATAGCGTGCTATGAGGATGAATGAAGAAATTTGAAAACGAATTGTGCCGAGTAGATTACTTCTGAATGTTACAGGCAAAACATGACACACGAAATATGCAATACGATTCAGTGTAATTTTGTCCTGATGCATCCACTGTTGTTTTCTTCAATTTACAGATTTGCTTTTTGTGCCATGGACATAGCTTTTAACTTTTATTTTGGTGGTTATATTTTGCAGGAATGCCTACAAGAGTGAAGTGTTTACATAATAAATAGACACCCCGGTGGTGAGGGATTTAATATGCACATAAGAATTTTAATTTTTAAACACTTTCTGGTCTGTATAACTAACAGTGATGCAGCCAATTTTTTCTTTTTTTAATTTTGTTTTTCAGGAGATGAAAATGATGTCACTTGGTCTGGAGACTAGAATTGACCAATTAATCAGCTGGTTACTTAACCTATTTTCTTTTTTGGGTATGATCGGATCCATTAAGCGTTTATGCAAATTTTATTTTAGTTTTAGTGGCTATAACTTTATGTAATATTTGGAATTTGACAAGTATTTATGGTTTAATAAGTCTTGCATCTTATACACCAGGACAAAGTTAATATTGATAATTGATGATTTCGTACTTGTTATTTGATCAACAGGCAACCAATGATCTTTGATTGTTATGTACTATCCAGTTTGATATGCATCAAACAGTGCTCCAAGGCCTGCTAATACATGGTGATTATTACAAAGCATAGACACCGGAATCATCGAAAAAGTATGTTTCTATCTTATATATAACTGAACTATTCTCATTAACACTTGTAAGGATAACTAGCCAACTAGTAGGATTAAGAACACCATTTCTGAGTGCATCTACCAAATTCGAGCTGATTGTGATGATGAAGCTAATGAGAAGGCACTTTAATTCAACCCTCTGCTCGGACCCTAGTTGTGTAGAATGATGATGTCATCACCACCATTCTCTCCTTACTCAATTCCTCCTCTCGTACTCTTGAAGAACTTTTACTACTCATACTCTTCAATCTGTCATTAAATCCTAATCTCAAATCTTGCTGACATGGCATGCAACAACTCAATACTATAATCCTCTCTCGTGGATCCCTCGAGTCTAGTAAATTAGTGGCTTCTCTGGTATAATGCTAGACAAGAACAAGGCAGTGTTTTTTTTTTTGTTTTTTTTTTCTTCTGTATCTAGTACTTTAATACTATCCAAGCTTTATTGAAGGCAGTCTGAAGACCTAAGCTTCCGTGACACATCACCTCCTAAGCTCACTTGCTGAGTTGGCACACTTCCATGGGAATTGCACCTTAGTCGTTACATCAGGTTTAGTCAATGTTCTCTTGAGAATAGTAGAGAACGGGGATTGTAAAGATTTTGAGTGGGACTGCTCTTGCTAGGTTTGATGAAAGGCTAAATACACCTAATATCATGAGTAGATGAATGCTTGATGTATTAAAAGGAAGGTGCATGATCAGCAATGAAGGTGTGGTTGAGGTATTTACTAGTGTTTTTGATGAAAGTGAGGCATGCTTGAAAGAAGCAATGAGATTGCTAGATCTCATGTTTGTGCTAGCTGAGTTGTCTATGAGAGGATCAACAAGAGCTCATGAAAAGGCTTCTCTATTACTAAAAAGCTCAAGGCTAATGAACCGTATGCATAGGATAATCTAATGTTCTTGATATGGTAAAATATGATGTTTTAGGTTTTGTTTATTTTGTAGCATCGGGATTGTCTTATGGAGGATTTTAGTGGACATTTGCCATGATCACAAAATAGGATCCCGGACATGAAAACTTATAATATATGTAAAAAAGGCTTCATCAATATTAAGAAAGTTGTTATAAGTATCCAAAAACAAACAACGCCAGTTATCATTCAAGATAGAGGATATATAGGCCGTAGTTAAGAGTATTTTTTTATTGGAGTCATTTCAAAGTGAGGACTCCTAGAAATTGAGGCCTTTAAATAGGTGGTGGCCCTGTTTGAGAGTGCGGGGCAAATTATGGCTGGATATGTTGTAGGGAAGCATCGTTTCTTTCATGTTTGTACATTACAATCATCGTTTGGAGGGGTTTGCAAATCCCATCTAGCTGAATGACATTTTACTATAAAATGTTTATGTAGAGGTTAAAAAGAAAGAAAATTAGAGATGTGACATTGGGGAAGCAAATTATATGTTTGGCATATGTATAATAAGGTCAAATATTATAGGCATCCTACTTTATATATCATCAAAATTTTCATTTGATGATGTGGTATGATAATGTGGCATGATAGTGAATGTTATTTTCTATTTTATCAAGCATTTATCCTTTCATAAATCACATTATCATGTCCATCATTAAATAGCAAGTTTGATGATATGTTAAGTATGCGTCACATTTCCTTTCTTGAACTATGAGTGTACAATACATTTAGCGTTGTGTTCAAGCTTTAGGTATTCTTGAGCTCTTTGAATCTATTTTAACTTATTCAGTTTATAGGTTTAAATTTAAGAATGATATGGGGTAAGATCCGAGTTATTAAGCAAACACACCTACTTTTGATTCAAATGATGATGGTAATTGTATTAGATAAGTTTGGATAAGGGTGCTGACTATGGACAAAGGTGGCAGAAAAGGGGTTCATCTGGCAGGGTCTTAACATGGACTAGGCCCAAAAATAAGCTTTTATCGTGTTAAAAAGGACCTTTTTAGCGTAATCATATTATTCTGGAAGCTCTTTTATGATAATCGATAAAATTAGAAAATATGATGAAGTGTACTGGCAAAATGTTGATATTTTAAATATGTAAACATTAGGATAAATTTAAAAATAATGAAAGTATTGTGGCAGAACCTGTATATGTTGAAAATACGGATCTACATGTAACACTTAAGTGTGCCACTTAGGAAACTATTTCGTGTAAGCTTTTGTAATTATCAAATAAGGTTGTGATTGTTTTGCAAATTTGAACAACTTTACATAATATATAAGTTTGGAGTGGAGTGCCAAGGAAAGTAATTTAAATCCCTAATTGGTTTGCTTTTTCTACCCTTTCCTCTATTGTGCCCTTTCCCTTTATCGTGCCCTCGGCCTTGTCTATTGATTTTGAAAATTCTCGAGTGCTGTATCTGCTATTGCATCCTTCAATTGTTGCTCAGCAAGCCGCTTATTTCATTCCAATAAGGTATCTTTCTGGAATATGTAACACTTAAATCTAGTTTGGGTCCATATCGATTATTCAGATTTCTTTCTCGCAATGCTTTAGTTAGGTAACTTATTTACAAATGGAAAGAATTGTCTTCAGATGTTTGGAATAAGTGTTTATAGGCTTCCGATTATGCCAACGTGATTTCTTTGTGTATTGTTAATGGGGTTAATGACATCAAACTTCATGTATGGAATGCAATTATTTATGTTTTAGTTTGATGTCGAACGCTGTTAGGTATTTATCAGTTAAGTTCAATGAACTAAATCTGTCAATTAAGGTGATTGTTTATTACTTCAAAGAAGTACTTATTGTTTGTGGAGTGTTACCGGAATGATGACGTTGCTTAGACTATGATGTGTGGGTATTGAATCTATGTTCACTTGTTACGTATTTAGAAGAAAGACAAGAAACCCATTTTGGATTTTCGTAAGGTATTTAATCCAGCTTTTTTCCCCTCATTTGACAATGAATGAATAATATCTCAAAATGGTTTGGATTATGGAGGGTCTCTATTTCTTGTAAGTCTCTTTAATTTAGGAAAATATTTGAAGCATCTAGCTTGAACTTGTTAACTTACTGTGATCTTAGTAGCATGTCCGTATCTTCTCAAAAGCTGTGTTTAAGGAATCTTATTCTGTTGGAAATCAATCAAATTATTTTGATCTCATATGATAACCTTCTCTATAGAGGACTCATTTGAGATGTTTTAGGCTACCAATTTCGGATATGGTTATATATATCGTGACAAGGCAGGGACTCATTTGAGAAGCTTTAGGCTATCAAACTTGGATATGGTTATATATATGCATCAAAATCTTGTGGTGAGTTGTAGTTTTACTCCCACAATTTATCCCATATGCACCAGCCAATTTTCTCATTTTAGACCATTCGCCTTTTGCCCAACTTAGACCTTTTTTTATTTTTAATATATATTTTTTTTTACCATTTCATCTTGAACTTCATTGCTCATCATCAAGTCTAGTAGGTGTTGTTTTAATCTTGATGTGAATTGGATCAGTTTAGTTTTGGCGGGGCGAAACTTAGGAGTCAAGTTTAAGTTTTATTACTAGTCTTTGATTTGTTTTAGTTGATTGAGTCTGATTCTGATTTGATTTAGTTTCCTATGTAGTAGGGTTTACTTGTTTTCTTGGTAAAGTTTTATTACAAATAAAGGGGTCTAGGGTCATTGTAAGGTGTGAGTTTTGGCTTGTTAATATTACAAGAAAAAGAGTCGTAGTCACAGTTTTGACTACAAAAAAGTCCTTTGTGTTTGTGTGCTGTGAATATCAATTCAATTCTTCAATTAGCATCAGAGCTGTTGAGGGCTCGATGCCGAAGACAACAACAGTAGAAGTGAATCGCTGTTGTGATGAAACTGAAGAAAAGAACATACAGCAACCGACTCCCACTCAATTGTGACCTGTATGGGTTGATTGTCAAGGAGGAAAAGCATGCAAACCTGTGTGATTTAGGAGAATGAGAGTTGTATGGAAGAAGAAAACCTCTGTGGTACAACAAGGAGAAACGGAGACCTGTTTGGTAAAGGCGAGAGATCAAGAAGAAACTGATTGAAGAAGACAAGACCTGTGTGGAGTAGCCAAAGACCTGTGTGGTGTGGTTAAAGGAGCAGACAACCTGTGTGGTGAGTGGTCAAGGCAGAAGGCAGAAGACGAGAAGAAAAGCATGGCAGCGGAGTTTTTTTTGTACCTGTGTGGTTCTCAGCCCAAAAGAAAGAGGTGAAGAATGGCAGATGGAGTCGTTTCTGTACCTATTTAGAGAGTAGCAAAACATCCTGTTACAATGTCCAAAGTTGACATCAACGAACTACACGAGTTGGTCAGTCATGATTGAATCTAAATTACAAGCATGTGGGCTATGGGAAGCTATTGAACCAGTTACAGGGGGAGCAGTTGAGCCAAGAAAGAACTTGATGGCTAGATCTTTTGTGTTTCAGACTCTACCCGAAGACGTATTGTTGCAATCCTCTTCTTGGTTTATCTATGTATGTGTCATTTTACACCTTTCAGCTACAACTGCAACCACTTTTACCAAAAAACTAAAAAGTTTACAGCTCCAACTAGTAAGCCTTATTTTGGCTTAATCGGGTATTCTTTCTTATCTCAAATAAGGCTAGCTCACATGCTTTGGTTAGGTAATCCTTAAACTTGGAAGACCTAACATGCTTAAGTTGTTATGTAGAGGTCAAATTTTCTCTGCAAGCACATCATGGAGATTGCATTGACACTTTAACCTATTGTTGACTTGTTGTTACACATTGTTTCCTTAACATGTTGTTTGACAAATCGTCTTAAACAGTTAAACTTCCGAGGTAGATGAGAAACTGTTCCTTACTATAATGTTAGTAAAGATCATCTTTCATGTCCATGAACCCTATTGAACTTGGAAAACTTAGAAGCATATCTTCTCTAAGGTGTCAACTATTTGTTTAGCCACCATAGTTGGATTTTTCATGAGGTAAATGCAAAAAAAATTATTCTTATACGAGAATGGTCACTAGTAATGTTCACGTTTCTCTCGTGTGTTTTAGCTGCTAATGAAGTCATCAGTCTTGGTGACAAAATGTGTGGGTCAGGTTGACCCGGCAGCATGTTTTTTGGGTCTTCTTTAGAATTTCGGAGATTGTTTCTATGTTGCATAGTTCTAGAAAAGCTAGAATTAATGATCCAATTTTTTTAATACAAGGTTGAAAACACTTGAATTTGATAATGTTATTTCTAACCTTTACTTGTTTACCGTGGTTCCTTTTTAATACTCATTTTATCCATTTCTACCCATTAGCAATAAAATATAAACCAATTTGGCATATCTTCAGGTAATTGGTTAAAAGTGCCTCCTCTATAGATTATTCATAGAGTTCATTTAGTTGATTGAATGAGGTCATAAGCTATGAGTAAATTGCTATACAAGGTTTTTGTATGTGACTATTGGGTCTCAAGGATTGCTTAAACTTATGTAATATCTTAATTACCCTTTCTTTAAGACTGCGGTTTGTTTATAATGTTTCTAGAGCAGTTTGTGTGAAAAAGTTGTGTATTGGTAACATATTGTCTTATACCCTTTAAAGATCCAGCTTTCTGAACATAATTGTTGTGACGTCGATAGTTAACTCATAGTTATGGCTAACATACATATGTGTGTGTATAAAGAATTTCGTGTGTGCATCAATTTGATTTTTGCAGTTTGTAAGATACTGAGATGAAATTGTAATTGATGATCCCGCTGAAACAGTCAAACTTTCATGTTTAGTCTATGGAATTTTTTAATTATTTGTTTGATATTACCGTAACAATTTTTTTTTAATCATCTTCATCCCTTTTTTTGTCTTGGTCCATCATGGTTTAAACTTTAAAAACTCATAAAGCTTTCCTAATTCTTTGAATAGATGATATTTACAACCAGACATCAACATATTACTTAGTTTCTCTGTCTAAACAAGATATTTAGAAACTGATATTTTTAGGTTGAAGGAAAGAGAAAGATTGAAGTGTTCATCCTGTCAAAGTTGTGTCTCAAAAAGTAATTGTTTATTTACAAGATGGAATTAGTAATATCTTTATATTATTTGTATCAATAAAATTAGAAAAGTTGTATATATATAAATTTTTCGATTTTGGTAATGTATAGATGGAGAAGAGCATGGCAAGAGACTGGGTTTGCAGGAAATGCCAAATTCCGAACTTCAATTGGAGAAAAAAATGCCGAAGATGCAACGAGCCATTTGTTGACCCATGCCAGGTCCACACTTCTGCTCCTGGGCCTCGGGTCCGTAACTTTAGGCCTGGTGACTGGTACTGTGATGCTGAGCTCTGTCGGGCCCACAACTTTGCTACCAGGCAATTCTGCTTCAAATGTGGTTTAATCAAAAGTGTTCCATCTTTTGGTGGTAGTGTGGGATACCACAACCCTGTTTTACCTCCCGTGAATTTCGCTATCCTTGGTCAAAGGGTTGCAAGAATCAGTCGCCGAGGGTGGACGACTGGAGACTGGTTTTGTAACCGGTATCTTCATAACTCTCCTTTTTTCTAGTTTAATTTTAGCATAATCTTGGTTTGTAAGCAGGAGCAGATAATCAACATATTTACAAAACTTAATTCATCGTAAGTGTAAACTTGTATTTTTGGATCCACCAAGGATAATCAGTTTGAAATCTGCAATCTCAAACTGCTTTATTTCACTCTAAAATGCGCGCTAAGTATAAGACGGATTCGTTTATAGCAGATAATGGGTTTAAATAAGCAATCCCAAACTCCCCATTCTTTTGTAGAATAAAATTTGACTGATGCTTGTGACTGGATTCATGCAGCCCTGACTGCAATGTACACAATTATGGTACCCGAGTACGATGTTACAAATGCAGTACGCCGAGGGATTTGGTGGTTAGCAATGTATCCAACTAATTTTGTTGCATCTAAGGTTCCTGGTAAGGACATATATGGTTATTTACTTAAGATTATGTATGTCTGATTTTGACTGTGTTTTTAAATAAATGTAAAATTTTCAGGGTTGCAGTATGAATGAAGCTGGAGGAGAGAGAGAATTGTTGTTCTGACTGATTTACCCCTTTGGTTTACAATCTTATCTTATGTTCTGGTTCTTTTGTTGTTGGTAATGGAGTTGCGAGTCTGTCAAGAAGTTTGGATGAATTATGAAGGGCATAACTGCAACTGCCTTCTTGAGAATAAATACAATAATAATATGGACTATGTAACTAGTTATAAAAAAAAGTTATAAGGATTTTGTGGAATTGTGGGTGTGAGCGACCTGTTAAACAGGTTATGAGTAATCAGTTCGAGTGAAGGTTTGACTTGTACTCATATATGCTTTTCTGGATGGGTGGGTAAAGATCTAACGAATATTTTAATATTCAATATTTTAGTCTATTTAGAGTTTGTTATATATGGAAACACCTTTTTGATAAAAACACACACTTGATATGATCGTTTGGGGCAAAACGACTCAAAACGATCGTTTTGGGCAAAACGACCCCTACGTGGATCGATGATTACTACATAAAATTCAGGGGTGGGGTTTTTATAAATAATAAATAAAAAAAATCGGACCCAGACGACCATTTGGTCTCAAACGACCTCTTGAAACGACCGTTTTGCCTCAAACGACTATTTAGAGTGTGTGAATATATCAAACAGGTGTGTGTGAGTAACTGGAGCCTTCTAAAGGGGTTTATTTTTTTAGATGTTAACTCACACACTTTTTATGTCTACTTTTAAATCTACATCTCTTGTTTATTATATCTGTTTATTATATGAAACTTAACCTTCAATCGTTTAAAAAAACACGTGCTTTTTTATACGTCTTGATAACGCTAGGCTAACAGTTCTTGAGCATCCCTAAGTTTTCTTCAATTGTGGTGCAACCATAAACCTTTTTTTTCTAAATAATTTTCATGGTAAAAAGCTCTCAACTTTAAGTTTGATATATTAAAGTTTTAATTTATAAAACACATCCATACAAATCGATAAACTAATTTTGTATATCAAGATATTATAAAAATAAAAAATCAGACCATCTTATTTTCACCTATTTGTACACTATAGTTTACATCACATATATACATAACATATACCATAAGTTCTAAGAGTAAACAAGTAACTGGCATGATGCACTTATATTTTAGGCAACTCTGTATAATTATACACTCTAATTACATAACATATATGCATATTTATACGAAACTCATAGTTTAACTTGTGTACAATTATACCAAGATTTGAACTTAACCAATAGTTTATAAACATCATATAAGCTATTAAACACTAGATATTTATTTCTGAACACCCACAATATGGGCTCAAAACCGATTTGAAGTCTTCTAAGCTTTCCAATGAGTTTAAAGTTTACTCCTCTTTCTCTTACAATAACAAAACACACACTAAAACTATGTTTACTCTTGCTTTTGTGTGAAGATTGAAGAGCTGTTGTATATCCAGTGACGGAAACGGGTAGGATCGAGGATTCAAACGGATGGATAGGCAACGGATGATCCGAGATTAGAAATCAACACTCGGATTATAGGCCGGGCACTCCAAACTTCGAAACTACGATACAAACGAACACCATGTAATCCAATTAGGATTCCAAAGATCACCTCCTAAACGGTCAAGCAATGAAAACGATTCCAGGGGTTTAAGGTTTGCCATGGTGGTAATTCACCCCCCCTTAAAGTAATGGAGAATTGGATGATTACACTTTTCTTTTAACCAAAACTTCAACATTTTGCCACATTTTGGTCTAATTTTCAAAATAGTTAAAATTAAAATTATACTGATACTCCCATTACAAATGTCAAAAGATCAAGATTTTACAAGTTCTAGATGTGAATTAAATCATTCATAAGATCATGTTAGAAGTTGTGGGTATTTTTAAACTTACCATTTCACCAGTAGTCATCACACGAGCAACATCCGTTCTTGAAATGATGAAATCGATTTGTATCGCGAAGAACAATTTCTCGTTCAGAAATCTTGGAAATGAGCTTAGCAGCAATATGACAATCTTCACAAACACGTAGATTCTTGGTGATTCTGATAGGTGTAAAAGGCTCAGTATTTATAATAACAAACACGATAGCAAGCTTTTCACTATGAACTGCAAGATGGTTTCCTTTATCTTCATCCTCAATATCATGAAGTGCAGAATCTGTCTCTGGTACATACCCTAATTCTCTCATTTTCCCAATAATTACATCTAGTTCTTCATAAATCTGTTTAGACTGTGGATGTGATTGATCACCAGCAAGAAATGAGTGAACTTCATTATTCAGCTCAACATTACTAACACCAGGTTCCTTTTTGACTCCTTTGACTTTCATGATCGATCGAATAGTTGTTACATCTTTCCATCTACCCGCTTTTGCATATATATTCGACAGCAAAACATAATATCCAGCTTGTTCAGGAGCCGACTGAAACAAGTGATCTGCTGCCACAAGACCAATGTTCATGTTGGAGTGAACTTTACAAGCACTCAGTAACGCACCCCAAATTCTATCATTCGGTTTCATTTTCATATTTTTTATAAACTCATAGGCTTCATTGATTCTCCCAGAACGCCCTAACAAATCGACCATACAAGCCAGGTGTTCAAGCCTTGGAACGATATTATATTCATCAGTCATTCGTTTGAAAAGCTGCTTTCCTTCATCTAATAATCCAGCATGGCTGCAGGCTGATAGGACCGGAACAAAGGAAATGGAATCAGGGGTGAGACCCGAGTGCTGCATATCTGAAAAGATGGTTACAGCAGTTTGACCATCACCAGTCATACCATAAGCAGCCACCATAGAGGTCCATGACACAACATCTCGGGTCTGCATTTCATCAAACACCATCCGTGCATCATGTAAAGATCCACATTTTGCATACATATCGATCAACGCATTCTCTAGTGTTAGATTAGGAAGCAGCCTATTTCTTTTTGCATATTCATGAATCTTTCTTCCTAGCGATAAAGCCGAAAGATCCCCACAAGCAGGTAGGACACTAGCAACCGTGACTGAATCAGGGTCAATTCCACATCTTTCCATTTGCAGATAAAGATTAACCGCATCTGCAGGCATCGAATTACTAACATACACAGCTACCATCACATTCCAAGAAACCAAACTATCTCGAGCGTGGTTCATGAACATTTCCATCATGAATGTTATATTATCCGACGAAGTTGAACACGTCACGGCAGGGGAAAGGCTAGCCATGGTACCCGCGTTAGGTTTTACGCTAGAAGACCGTATCATCGTCCTACAAACCTCTAACGCATCATGAAACATCCCGTTTTGAGCGCACACGGCAACCAACGAATTCCAGGACACAACATCTCTCCTAGGCATTTCATCGAACACCTGGCGGACTTCCAACAACCGATTACATTTCCCATACATTGTAATCAAGCTATTCCCTACAAACAGATTTGAATGCAGACCCTTCTTAAAAACAGCAACATGGGTCTGTAAACCTACCCAGAGATTCTCAGAGGCGGAGCATGCTTTTAAAACTTGAGGAAGAGTAAAATGATCAGGGGCAATGTGAAGTTTGGACATAGTTGTGTACATATGAAGTGCTGTTTGATAGAGTTTATTGTTTACGTAGCTTCTAATCATGACGTTGAAAAAGACGACGTCTTTTTGAGGAAATTGATCGAACAGTTGGCGGGTGAGTGCGATCTGGCGACATTCGGAATAAGCTTTCATTAGTTTGAGAGCAATATGCGAGGCGGAGGCGAGATTTCCAGCAGTAATTAACCTAGAGTGTACCCTTCGCAATTGCTGGATATCCGGGCACTTATCCAGAATTTTGACACACAAGTCTTCGGTGAACAGCATGATTTTAAGGCATTTTTGAATGAAGCTGGTTAATAATAAATATACATTTCCCTCATCAATCGAACGGCGAAATTAATCGGATTACCGGAAGGAAGTGAAAATCACAAGAAGAACGAAGAACAGCAGTTTGGTCATGACATGTTTATGGGAATATGACACCCATTATGGAATTTTGACCCCCGTAAAAAAAATTCAAATATGACGCTTGAAGATGACAACTATTATGAAAAATATGATTTGCTTGGAGGGATCAAACAAATAGAATTGCTAGGGTTGAATTCGGTGTAGGACGTGTGTCGGCTTTGTAATAACGGGAGGAATCGGTGACACATTTATTTACCGGTTCTATTATTTTTGCTGCAGTTGTATGGCAATGGGTGACGGATTGGTGTAAAATTCTGAGTATTTATGCATTTTCTATGGATGACTTGCTTAGTTTGTATTAACTTTATAATTCCATAATTTACAAACACTAACACAAGTTATCATATATTGATAGTGTTTATCAACTTGTGTTAGTGTTTGTAAAATTCCGAGTATTTATGCATCTTCTATGGATGACTAAACTCTATGATGCTTAACCTTTTCCAAGTTACACATTTGTATTAACTTTATAATTCCATACTTTACAAACACTAACACAAGTTAATAAACACAATCAATATATAGCTCCACTTTGAGGGCCATCAGCATCAGCTTTTTAGTGTCTCATCTTCTAACAATGAGGTTAGGCTTGATTAGTATACATTTGATCTGCATTTGTTCACCTGTCATCTTGGAATAATCCCTTGGAAACAGGGTTACCACCTTCACTTCTATTTTGAAATGAAGGTTTGCTACCAATCAATGGAGTCTCACAAACAACACTATAACTAACCGGCAACTGTTTCTTCCTTTTGGGCTCCAGGTTTGACTTTCACGAGCTTTGACTGCTTTGGAGCCCAAACCCGTTGCAAATCAGGCATTCGGCTCGTGAAAGATACAAACCTTCTAGCCCTCTCTCTTTTCTCCCTAGCCTCATTTAACATTTGGGCATGGTCCTTTTCTGCAGATAATGAATCTTGATTCATCTTACTTGCTAACATGTTGTTTTTCTCGTGTTTCTGTCTCCAAGATTGATTGCTATCCTCACTGTTGAACAGATGAGCCTGATCTTCATTTTCTTCACCAAATGGCAAGAGGTCCATTTGATTATAGATTTTGTCCACCACATCTCCAAGATTCTCTGAATACCTGAAAATTGATACCTTAATTTTAATTAACCAGAATTCTGAAGGCTAACTGTACCATTTTATATATAACTGCCAAGTGGTAACACAATATGACTTCAATATAAAGGTCCTGTTTTCGATGATAAAGATTATGTGGATGTAGATGTGAGTACCTTGATTTTATGGTTCTCTCAACATAATCATAAAGACTCAAATCACCATGAAAGCCTCCTCCCACAAGGTATTGAATGATCTCCAAAAGAGAGCAAATTTGTTTCACAAGTTTCATCTTCATAAACCCCTTGATAGTTCCTGCATATTCTGACTGAAGTATCTCCAGCCGGAGCAAAATTTGCAATTCATATCTTAAATTTATTAAAGAAATGATTAGATTGAACGATGATATATTTATTATCTAATACAAATAACAAAATAAAGCAGAAGGATACTCTCGGACCAGGTATTCTGAAGTAGAACTTGGATTATAGTCTTTATGTTCTTTCAAATCTCGGGGCTCACGTAGTAATAGCTTAATAATTTCAGCAACTTGCATGGATTCATCAAGATTTTCCATGGTTTCATGCTTTTTATGTAACCAATAAATGGATGAATTCACAAGTCTCTCTGCCAAGATCTTTAAATCCACTCCAACAGATTCAACCCCATGTTGAATTTTCTTAGGTAAATTACTGAAAAATGACTCTGAAGTTTCTGAACATGATACCAAAGCATCATCATCCTGCATTCTTGACTGATCAGAACTAATATGCATTGGCAAAGGCCCAACATTTTCTTCATAGCTTGCAGCCAAATTTTCATTTATATCTGTTTCTTTCTGTTGATTCAAATCTGGACCCGTTTGGCATGGTCCAAGTGAGATGTTGTTTAAAGGTAAGCTGTGGTTTTTCAATTCTTTCATCCAGCATTTCAGAAACTTTAACTTCTTTGACTTTTTTATGCCATAAGCAAAATAAACCTCTGCTAAGTCCACATCCAAAAACTCATATGCTGCCTTGCAGAATGAGGTCCATGTGAGCTTTCGATATGTATGCTTTTTCATCTTTCTTCTCTTTCCATCACTCACATGATCATATTTTCCCAATGGAGAAACACCCTTTTGAGTATCATTGTCACCCTGGGAAACATTCTCATTCATGAGAAGATTTGTTCCACCAGGATTTTGAGTTAAATTACGGTTATTATCTACAAGCGAGAGGATGGCTGAATGAATTGTGAAGGGTTTGAGAATTCCCATGTACGAATCCCCCTTACTATTAGATAATAATAACAAAGCCCAGTAACCTTCCTTATACAAAAAGTTCAGAAAAATCTGCCAAGTTGGAACAATATGTTTCCCAAACAACTCAGATTTTCCTCCAGCGAGTAATTCAAACACCCTATCATCAAAAATACTGTCTAAACCATCCTTCTCTTTTTTGTCAGATTCCACAGACTGAACAAAGATAAAGTCTGAGAAAAATTCTTCAAGATATTCAAACTTGGTGTGCTTCTGAACGGCTGTGATACGCAATTTCATAATTTCATCATCAAAACTACCCAAAAATGTTTTCAACGAATTGAGATCTTGAGCTTTTGAGCTCCCAGCTTCCTGGGTTCTAATAATGTCATTGGATCTGGGCTTAGATGACACCTTCAAATGCAGCAACTCAAGATCACAACATTTGCACTCTAAAGGCTTACCACCAGCATCCAATATTTCAAGTTTTAATTCTCCAACAATCCTCTTATCTAATCTAAACGAATCTAGCAACCTAGAGGACACCACAATACTCGGATAAATCAATCCAAAAGAAACAAGAGCAGAACCTAGAACAATCAAATCCGCTGAACAAAATCCCCAACCAAATTTACCAATCTCATCACGGATAAAAACGGCCTCCTGCTCAGATTCATTCGTTTCAGGTTCTTCCACATGGCTATGAACATCAACCCAACATAAATGAATATCCTTACCATAAAAGGCATCACTAACAGCACCAAAGCAATCACGAAACCTACCTCGAAAACATCCTAAATCACTCAAACAATTGCTAGTTACATCAGCAGACATAAACTGTGCTAACGATTTCAACGATCTACAAACCGGAGACAAAAGTATAATCAAATTTGACGGAACAGTCATGAGATCATGGTGAGATTTACCTGACGGATTCTCAAAATCGGACTCCCAGTCGTAATCACGAGCGAGATGAAGCAGAGATCCGGCTGTATTTGAGCAATTTGAAGGCGAATAGTTCAACTGCGTAGGAGGAGATATGGAATTGAGAGTGTTGGAGAGAGATTGCAGAGTGTGCGATGGGGAATCGAAGGAGAGAAAAGCGGAAGGGTGGTGAGGAAGCATACGGTGGAGTGTGGATGCGGAGAGGAGAGTGGAAAGAGAAGAGAAGAAGAGTTTGAAGGAGAAAAGCGAAGATGAAAGAGGAGGGAAGGATAGGAGAATGGTGGAAGTAGCGAGAACGGAGGTGATGTAGTTAGGGTTAGGGTTTTGGAATTGGAGTAACGGATTGAGGTCGATGAGAAGAACTATGCGTTGTGTTTTGGAGAAATCAATGGCGTCCGCCATTGAAGTGCAAGCTTCTCAGACTTTCACGAAGATTTGAGCTGCTGAAGAATGGATGCAGATCAGGGTGCTAACTTGCGCCGTACCAAAAGCAGATATCTTTTTGAAAAAAACGGGCAGTGGCGGAAATGTAGAGATGGCGGGAGAACTATATGAGTTTTGAACACTTAAAAAAAACATTTTGAATTTGGTTTTGGACCTATCATGTTTATTCGGTTGAATCATCAATCATTTTCTCCCTCGAGTTGGCTTCTTATCGAACAAATATATGTTTTTAAAACATCCACAAAATTTCTACCCCGAGTTTATTAACCTCACGAGTATTTTAGGACTAAACTCATTTATATATTCTAAATGAGTTTTCATATAAGGGTCTTCGTTTGGGCCTAGTTATAATCGGTTTGTGGGTTTATATGGTCCGAGACCGGTTCATAACCCGAACCAGTTTGCAGACAAACCGGTTTTTGACCAGCTTTTTGGGAGGAGACCTCAATGATGTTTACTATAACCTTCAACCGGCTTCATTTAACAACCAACACTCCACCACTTGATTGACACCACAAACTTTGCCATCTTTTTATTCAATGTGTTCAAGCATCTTGTTAAGACTTTAGGACTCGGTTTTAAAACATTGTCGGATTTTCATGTTCATTGTCCATCCTGCACTATTAATAAAAGCTATAAAATACCTTTTGGTTCAAAATCGTTTACGGCATACAAAACCTTTACAACTTCTTTATTCGGATGTATGGGTCCCGTTCAAAAGTCGTTGATGGTTATACATATTGTGTTGTTTTTTATGACTACTACTCTAAATATGTTTGGTTGTATCCAATGTCACATAAATCCGATGTTGTCAAACTCTTTCTACAATTCAAACCTCTATCATATTCATTTTCAGTTTTTCACCTATAGCAGTGAAGACTATCAATGACTAATTCCTTTATTTTAATCCATGTGCATTACCTCCTCATACACCTAAACAAAATGGTATCGTCAAAAGACGTCATAAACATATCATTGAAAAGACATACTGGTGTAAATATGAATATGATTTGAATTTTTTATATTAAATAGTGAATAAATTATTATATAAATTTTAATTGGTTGATATATGTATATAAAAAAATTGATTGTTTGAACTCATGTCTGTAAATCTACTCACACATTAGAGCCGTTCAAAAAAAAAAAAAGAAAAAAAACACATGATACTTATTACTTAGAAGTCACCTCTTAGGTTAGAATCTTATACCAGCAATAAATCAATAATGATATTTCTATCACTGTAACATAAAATGAGATTACTATGCTCAAACCACTTTAGTGTACCCTACTAGAAATATACACTGACTTTGATCATACAAAATGGGTTCAACCACCACTAATATTAATTAAATATATACATATACAATGACCAATATAAATATTTAATCATTTTCTAACATACAAAATGGATCCAACCACCCCTAATATAAATATAAAAATGACTTTTCAATATATTAAGCCAACTATACTTTGTGTATATATGAGAAACACACCGAGTAGATTCATAACAAAACATGGCTCCACATAATATTGTCATCAATATTACACCATATCTTTTACTTCTTATGTTCTCTTCACTAATTGCAATTGCAGTTTCAGATGACAGTTTTCTTGAATGCCTCTCTCAAGATCAAACTGCCACAAACTCCTCAGATATCATCTTCACCCAAACAGACACCGAATACTCATCTGTTCTCCAATCAACCGCCATAAACCTCCGATATTCCACCTCCACAACTCCAAAACCATTTGCTATAATCACCCCATTAACATACTCCCATGTACAATCCACCATACTCTGTGCTAAAAAATCCAACTTTCAAATCCGAATTCGAAGCGGCGGACATGATTACGCGGGCCTTTCATACACTTCACATGATCAGTCCCCTTTTGTTGTTCTTGACCTTAGAGAATTGCACTCGATAACAATCGAATCGGGTCAGAACACTTCATGGGTCGAAACAGGGGCAACCGTTGGTGAACTTTACTACTGGGTGTCTCAAGAAAGTCAGAATCTTGGATTTCCAGCTGCGATCTGCCCAACTGTCGGTGCTGGCGGTCATTTAAGTGGAGGGGGGTTTGGTGCCATGGTAAGAAAGTATGGTCTAGCTGCTGATCAAGTGATTGATGCTAGGATTGTTGATGCTAACGGCAGAGTTCTTGACAGAAACTCAATGGGGGAGGATCTGTTTTGGGCGATTAGAGGAGGTGGGGGTGGAAGTTTTGGTGTTGTGGTCGCTTGGAAGGTGAATCTTGTTTATGTTCCTGAAAAAGTTTCGGTCTTTAGTGTTTCCAGGACTTTAGAACAAGGTGGTTCGAGTCTTTTTAACAGGTGGCAGTACATTGGGCACAATGTGAGTCAAGATTTGTTCATTAGGGTCATAATCCAACCTACTTTAAATGAGTCAGGAAACAGAACAGTTCAGGTGATATTCAACTCCATGTTTCTTGGAAATGTGGATAAGCATGTCGAAATGGTGACAGATAGCTTCCCTGAGTTGGGTTTACAGGAACAGGACTGTAGTGAAATGAGTTGGATCGAATCGATACTTTATTTTGGTAACTACCCGAAAGGAGGAAAGCATTGATGTGCTTAGAGATAGGAAACCCGAGGCGAAAGGCTACTTTAACGCTAAATCGGACTACGTGAAAGAGCCGATACCTGAAGAAGCGTTGGACGAGGTATGGAAATGGTGTATGGAGGGGAACACACCGATTCTTATAATGGAACCACACGGTGGAAGGATGAGCGAGATCGAAGAAACGAGTATTCCTTACCCTCATCGAAAAGGGTATTTGTATAACATACAATATTTTGAGAAATGGCAAGATGAGAGCGTTGAATCGTCCGAAAAGCGTATAAGTTGGATGAGAAAGATGTATGAAAATATGACACCATATGTTGCAAAGGATCCGAGATCAGCTTATGTGAATTACAGGGATTTGGATTTAGGTGAAAATGATAATGCAGGTAACACAAGTTACTTGAATGCCATGGAGTGGGGAAACAAGTATTTTGGTGACAATTTTAGGAGGTTGGCAATGGTGAAAGGTGTTGCTGATCCAGATAATTTCTTCTTTTTTGAGCAGAGTATCCCACCTCTGATTATCAAGACTAAGACTGACAGTTGTTCTACTTGTTTATACCAAAGCCTGTGATTTTAGGTGCTGGTAGATCATAAAGCATTGAACTGTTACTTGTTTTTTATTGTTACTTTAATGAATAAATAGAAAATTCTTATGATGGTTGTTTGCTGGATAGATTACTCTCACTGCTCCAAATCTTACCACTTCTGTCATTAGCCATAACCTATACATATTTGACATTCATTTGTTGCCTTTTCGTTGCACAGGTACACCTTATACATAGCAACGGAACTTATTGGACAAGTACTTTTTGGAAAATAATCTATAAAATAACAATATTATTAGTCTTCTATTATCATTTTATTCCATTCCAGTCATTGATGATACTTCATTATTCTAGTAGTGCAAACAACTATATAAATTAAACAACTTACAATTAGTTATTGCTAAGATATCTAATTGCTCTAAACCTTAGGTGTTCCCTTTGGTCATAATAAGAGGTGGAATGCTTTGCTCAAAATGGAAGAAATTTTGTGGGTCAACCTTCCCCTTTACCATTGCCAACCTCCTGAAATTGCCCCTAAAATACTTGTTTCCCCACTGCAGAGCTTTCAAGTAACTTGTGTTATCAGCCTTATCATTCAAACCTAAATCCAAATCCCTGTAATTCACATAAGCACCCCTAGGATTCTTTGACACATATGGTGCCATATTCTCATAGATCCTTTTCATCCAACTTATATGTTTTTCTGATGCTTCAGTGCTTCCATCCTCCCATTTCTCAAAATATTGTATGTTATACAAATACCCTTTTCGATGAGGGTAAGGAATCATCGTTTCTTCGATCTCGTTCATCTTCCCACCATGCGGTTCCATTATAAGGATCGGTTTTTCCCCCTCCAAACACCATTTCCATATCTCTTTCAATTTTTCTTCAGGTATCGGATCTTTCACGTAGTCTGATTTACCATTGAAGTAGCTTCTGGGCTCGGGTTTCCTATCTTTAAGAACATCAACACTTTCTCCGTTTTGATAGTTTGCAAAATACAGTACCGATTCGATCCAACTCATTTCCCTACAGTCTTTTTCTTGCAAACCCAGTTCAGGAAAACTAACAGATACAGTTTTCATGAGTTGGTTAACTGTTCCAAGAAACATGGAACTGAATATAAGTTCAACTGTTCTTTTCCCATTATCAACTGTAACTGGTTGTATTATAACTCTAATGAACAAATCTTTATCCAAACTGTGGCCTACATGCTGCCACTTGTTAAAAAGATTTGAACCACCTTGTTCTAAAGTCTTGGAAAGCCTAAAAACGGTTACTTTTTCAGGAACATAGACAAGATTCACCTTCCAGGCTACTACAACACCAAAACTTCCACCTCCACCTCCTCTAATAGCCCAAAATAGATCTTCTCCCATTGATTTTCTGTCAAGAATCCGCCCCTTGACATCGATAACCCTTGCATCGATAACGTTATCCGCTGCTAGACCATACTTTCTAACCATAGCACCAAACCCTCCTCCACTTAGGTGCCCACCAATCCCAACAGTTGGGCCAAACCCAGCTGGGAATCCAAGATTTTTACTTTCTTTAGACGCCCAGTAATACAACTCACCATTGGTTGCACCGGATTCAACCCATGCGGTGTTTTGACCCGACTGGACTGTTACGGACCGCAGTTCCTTGAGGTCAAGAACAACAAAAGGGGACTGATCACGTGAAGTGTACGAAAGGCCTGCGTAATCATGTCCGCCGCTTCGAATTCGGATTCGGAATTTGAATTTTTTAGAGCAGAGTACTGTGGATTGCACTTGGGCATAAGTCAAGGGTGTGATTATGGCTAAAGGTTTTGGAGATTTGGAGGTGGAATATCTGAGGTTTATGGTGGATGATTGAAGGACAGATGAGTATTTTGTGTGCTGTTGTGTGAAGACAAATTCTGATTTTGTGGCATTTGAATCCTTGAAAAGGCATTGCAGATATCTATCATCAAGTTTTTGTGAAATTGATGAAGAGAACAAAACCATAAGAACTCCTGCTAGGAGGTATGGTACAAATTTACTTTCAATGTTTAGCTTCATATTTTTTAGGCTAGAAGAAACTAAAGAGATTGTTGGGTTTCTTCCTTTCTTCTAAAAAGCAAGGTGCATGGTATATATACACCACCACATACATGCAAACACATGACTGCTATATTTATATTACTATATTTATACATGTTAACGTAATCAACTCACACGCTTCAAGTTGTTTTGGATACGTTTTGGTAAGTATCCCCATCTGAAAAGGATATCTTTTGTAATATGTGTGTTCAATTAAATCGTTTTGCTCCTATCCCCCCCCTCCCCCCCCCCAAATCAATTTCTCTTGAGCAATAATGGAAAATATCCATTAAAACTTCAATTCCAAATTTTTACAATAAACTGACGGTACGCGGATAACAAGTTGTATGCGTTGCAACTCCCTTTTTTTTAACAAATCTTTGAGTCTAAGGGGTCGGGAAATCACTATTCACGACTCGCTGAACCCTGTTCAAAAATTTCATATAGCCTTCGGGGCTAGGAAACCAAATGTATCAAAAAACAAAACGGATAAACATGTGTTGATTCTTTTGACGAGCTTTCTCGTGTTTAGCAACTTTGTCGGATTTCGCGTTCAGCGCAGCTTGACCTGCACCGAACCCATTGTACCTGAGCCCAACAAGAGGTGACACCCCGATAATGTCTATACAAGCGTGTCATATAAACCAACCAATAACAACATGCCAACCAATATATGTGGTCCCACCTAAACCCAAAACCCACGGCTTCTTTTTTCTCCCCCATCTGGCTACAAGTATAGCCGCCACCCAAGATCTCAAGAAGTAGCCGATATGGTAGCCGATATGGTGGCGGTGGTTTTGCCGTGCAAACTGAGAAAGGTGATCGACGGAGAAAATTTTCTCCACTCTGCCCAGTCGCTCACCCTAAGAAGGCTAAATTTGTCTTTTTGGACAGATGTCAAAATCTGATTAGGTGATATATGCGGTCTAGAAATATTCAATTATTGAGAGTCTGAGACTTTTTAGATTTCTATGACGATAAAATTTGCCACATTACCTATGTAGAGGCTTGTTACTTGTTAGTGTCTCTTTTAGAACATGTAATGATTTGTTAGTTATAGTTAGTTATAGTTAGTTATAAAATCAATGTTCATTTAAAAAAAGACAAAATATTGATTTTCACTTTGATTAAAATGCTAGTAAATATGATATTTTCATAATTTTGCTTAAATTATTTTGGTGTTACTATTTTGACTTTATGTTAGGAATTGAATTTTGTGCTTTGTGTTAAAGATTAATATATAGTTGGTCTCGATCGGATTCATTTTGGTATATATGACAGACACGTACGTTGGTTGTGCTCGCCACCGTACAACACTAAAACACTTACACGTGCCAAACAAGTTTAGTCAAACAAAATCCAACTCACCGATATTTATCCTAAAAATGCCACCTAAGCATGCATCCATGACGATTTACAGGTAGGTTAATTCCGACTCTGGCCGGTTCATGTGATCGAGTTCATATATATTACAGCTAGCTATTAGGTTGTTAGTCAAATCAAGATTGGGCACGCCCGCCAATTTTGAAAACCTACCCGGTTACCTATATATAGTACGTACGTGAGTTGAATGAACTCGAAAAAGATAAACTAAATATGAATCCGAAGGTGGGGCGTTTTGTCAACCGTGAAAAGCCCCCGTAACGTCATCTACACCGTCTTTTAGAGCCTTTTTCACACCAAAAAATAGGTTGTAGCGTTATGCTGATTACGGAGGGGAGGCGTGAATGTTTATTTGCCTTTTAAGCCAGTCAAATAATTTTCACATCTACTTTTCCTTTATAGATAAAGCTTCATATTTATACAATTATCATTCAACTTATCCCTCATCCACTATATATCTATCTTTTTTACTATCACAGAACATCCTAGTTAGATGACATTCTAATCATCTTATATCACCATACCATTACGCATAGTCTTAGTTTATCAAACCACTTAAACCTAATCGATCTACACAACCACATAATATATGCTCGCGTGCATAGGCTCGGTCACTTGATATTCTCTCTTTAGTTCTTTACTTGTTTCTTGTAATAAGACATCCAGTTCTAGTCTTAATTTGCCACTCTTACCATTTATATATAAAAAAACAAACCATATGATTACCATTTTATGATTCCTCTTCTATTACATTTGATTCATTTGACATTATTGACGGTGACCTACGGGCCTTACTATTAGCAATATATATATTGATAACTATATTGTTCGAATACTCGCATGTCTTTTAAGTAAACATATAGGGGCGTTTTAATGGGTCAAGTAACTAAAGCTAAGGCTCAGGGTCCTAAAAAATTTAGGGCCCCATTAATTTTTTTTATAGGTATTGGGCTTTTTCAATTGGGTTGCATCTGATCCATGAGGAACTAAACAAATAAATAAACGTCTTGTTTCTGGTACGTTAAATGTTAGCGAACCAAACAAAAATTAGCTCATCAAACTTTAGTGTTGTATGTTCTGAGAAATTAGAAGAGAAATCTAATTACAGAAGATGCAGAGATGGCCGCGTGCTTTCCAGGGGAGATTAAACGAAACAAGTGTACAAGCCTCTTGAGGAGATGATGGTGTGAAGTTAAGATCAATCATGGATATAAAGTAGAGGTACGCTTTTGATTGAACACAGTAAATCAAAATCTAAGATCCGAGTTCTTAGTTCTTGAATATACGTAACCTCGTAAATTGATTCAAGTTTTTAGTTCTTATAAGCTTACTTCAGTTTGTAGCTAGAATACAATTTGTGACTCTTCTTGAAGTTATATAACAAATTGAGGATTTAGGGCTTGTATTTATGTATTACGAAGCCTTCTGTACCGATCCTTATTCAGTAATTTGATGTCTAAGTTGCTACTCACCGAGTGTCTTTCACATGAAGTTGAATGATTTTCGTAGCAATTTAATGATTAATATTATTGTATAACTATTGTCATTTAATACCCTTTTTAACTACTGGTCATAGCATGAGCTAACCTGTTATGACTAATATCTAATCTGACCCGCTAGTTTTTATGGCTTAGGTGACATGAAAAGGCCCCAATATTGGAGTAATAACTATTATTTGCTCTCGAATGTAATAAAGGGGCTTTGATTAGCGATAAAAAATAGAATTGGGTTGGAGGTGGGAGTGGCGTAGAAATTTGAGAAGTGGGGTGGAGGAGGAGCAATTTAGTAGTTTGATGATTTTGTTGAATGAGATGATTTGGAATGAGGGTTGCGATAGATGTGAATGGGACTTTTAAGGTATTGAAGATTTTGAAGTGAAACAAGTCGGGGAAATGATAGTATCGAAAATGTTGGTGGGTGATGATACGGGCACGATGATGGAATAAAGGCTTTCTAAAAAAAGTTAACATATTCGTTTGGAGAATGTTGATGGATAGAATTTCAATAAGGAAAAATCTTTGTAATAAATTAATCGACATTCCTTTCATATTATGTAATTTTTGTGAAAGGGATATTGAACAACTTGAGCATGTTTTTGGTCAATATGATGTGGCATCGAAAACTTGGAGATTGATTAGATGGTGGTTGGACTTGGATGGGCCGAGCAAGTTGCTTCCAAAGGATGCGTGGACTTGGTTGGAGAATTTGCATGTTACAAAGGTGAAAAAAAGGTGATCTAGAGCATTCTTTGGGTCATGTCATGGTCTTTGTGAAAGATAAGGAATGAAGTACGTACTCGTTTAATTGAGTTGTTTCTAGGTACAAGAAGGTGTCGACGTCGTGGCCTAGTCGATTGCAAAACTCTCTTTTATGTTTGTAATTTGTTTGAGATTGGGTTAGCTTTTTCTAACCCTCCTTTGTGGCCTTGTGGGTAATAAAATTGCATTGCCATTAAAAAACCATCACCATGTGAAATTTGAAATTTTATATTAAAAGCATACTGTCTTTTCTATAGAAAAAGAAGTGATAACTCCCGCACCGACCAAGAGGAGCTTTATCCGAGTGGTTATTGGTGGTGATGGAAGATTTAGGACTGCAAGCTGAAAAGTTTGATCCTCGAGCTCTCAGATTTTACTATCCGGTCACTCACAAATATGAATTTTCCTTAAAATGGACTCAACATAACCTTCAAAGTTCTAATGTAACGTAACATGGTTTTCTATAAATTGCATTATAACCACCTTGCAACTACTTTGTTATAAAGATTTTATCTATTTTGATGACTATAATGTTGAGTTGAAAACCATCTATCAACCTTACCCTTTTACGCATAAATCGATGAAGAGGGGAAATGAAATCGCTCAAACTTCGATTTGTGTGGGCAGAATCATATCATACAATTTGGTAATAATCAATGTAGCCTTTTCTACTTTATGATAAAAGCTTTTAGGCTTCTTTTGTGAAACACCAACAACATCATGCTTTAGTGTATATGGAACCCACAATTAGTCTCGACGTTATAGCCACATTTTCGAGCCGTATATACAATGGTGTTTTGGTTTACAACATACATTGTTTTTTCTTATTAATTCATTTTAGAGTGAATAATAAATTTTAATAACACTACATATCTTTTATATCTTTTATAATATTGTATAAAGTTTCACTCTGTGTTTTTTGACAAAATTTTGTTCGTTAGGTTAAAGGACATTCGGTATAACTTTTTATAATATAAAGGACATCCGGTGATTGTTTTGTTAGGCCAAATGACACTAAGTGAAACTTTATGCAATATAATATACATTTAGTGTTATTAGTGAAGGTATAAGACAAAACTCACAAAACTTACAAACTTAAAAAGAAAACAAAATTTGTAATTCACACTTCATTTTATTTGAACTAAAAAATAAACATACTAATTAGAGGAAAGAAAAAAAAGGGAAATTTGTTTGAAAATCCATAAAAAAATGATTGTTTGCGATGGAAACCGGTCGCTAAGTGTTGACTATACGAAGTGTAGGTGGAGCTGAATTCCAATTAAGCAACTCTTCGATCATTTGCATCACCACCTTGTTTTCTTCATCAATTTCTTGATTATCCCCGGAAGAAGACGAGGACGACGTTTCCTCCGCCACAACTTTTGTGTTCCCGGGGAGTCGGAGGAGGTCCACCTTCATGACCCAACCCGACCCGGACCCTTTTCCGGGGCGTTTCTGCCACACTCCAAAGTGAGAGTTATCAGTGTCGAGACGTAAACATGTAAGCGAAGGCGAGGGATGCTTGCAGCATTTACGTAGCTTGGCGGCGAGGGTGTCCGATGATGACGAGGAGGGAAATGAGTTGGTGAGTGAAGGGGAAAGTTAGTTTTAGCGGTTTGGCCGTTCATCAAGATGGCGGCCTGGTCGTATGCTCGGGCTGCTGCCTCCGCGGACTCGAATGTTCCAAGCCAAATCCTTCTCTTTCTGTAACGTACGTGGTAATTAAGATGAAATGTGTTCATGCATATTTTTGTATGATAATAATAATATTGATTATGCAAAAGAATTAAATGAAAATGGAGATGAAGAAGTTACATACAAGAGTGGGTGTCTGATCTCAGAGACCCAAGAGCCCCATTGCCTTTGCCTCACGCCTCTAAACTTGGTGTTTGATTGTACCATGAAGATCGATTGATTGAGTATGTGTTGTTCACTGTCACAATAAGGATTTATATATAGGCCCGAGAAGATATATATTAAAGATGGTACACACAATAGAAAGAAAGAAGAGAGAAATATAATTAAATGAGTAAATACATAGAGAGACTACTTAGTTATAATTAGTAACTAAAGTTTTTATTTTTGGTGGAAAAGATTCAGGTTCAAGTACCGAGTACCGCTCATACCATTTTGTGTTACGCTTGATCCTGAGTCATAAGGGAGGGTTTAAGGTTTGTCTAGTTCCCGCCCGATGGTACAAATTAGGGGGGGGGGGGGGCGTTTGTGGGTTTCCTCGCTATGAGACTCGCACTCGAGACAATTGGTAGTTAGGGGTGAATCTAGATTAAAATAGGGAAGGGGGGATTAAAGGTGAGAATGGTGATGAGGAGGCGACAAAGGTGATGATGATGATAGGTGGTTGATGACGACGATAAATGAATATATGATGAAGCAACACCAAAGGTGACAGATATCACGATAATAAGTAATCAAAGATTCTCACTCATTTGTCAACTTCATTAACAATTTAAAAATATTTTAAACATCTTTACGTTAGGAATTTGACGCAATTAATTTCCTGTTCAAATTTTAATCCATTTATTATAAGACAAAAACATCTTAAAAAATCTCATGTATCAAACACTTTAAAAAATAAAATTCAGATTTTAATTACAATAATTAAAAAAACCAAACTATGATAAATACATTAAAATTTTATTTTATTGAATTTGAACCTTCAAAAAAACTTTTTGAATACATAAAAAATTCTTTAGAGAATAACCAAAACATTTTTCCTAAATGTTTTATCTAATCAAGTTAGACTTGAGGGATAATGTATGTAATTTATTGTAAGAAAACCAGATAGTTTTGCAGCAGCCGTCTGCGGAGATAACCATCGCAACCTATACTTACCATATTCGTCGAGAGGTCTGTAATATCTCCCCTGATTCGATTCGATTAGATACGATAACATTACTAATTTTGCCAAATTATTGCGAAATCTCCACAATCCGTGACGAATAATTCGTCCAGAGTTTCGAATTCCTGTAATATCTCTCCCGATTTAATTCATTTATCACTGATTTTGCAGGTCATAGTGTTCAGTTGTTCACTCACTCGGTTCATTGTTCGGCGATCGATTGCGTTTCTACGATGCTCCATATTTTTTATATTTAGATGCGTAGTTGCAGATCAATCAGCTATTTCATCTTTCAAATTATTGCAGTCATGGGGTCAGTCTCTTTCTCTCTCGCGGAGAATTCATTTGCTCGGATATTTAATCGCTAATATATCAATTGAAGAATTATTATTCTTTTATTAGCTTAAGATAAGTGGTAGATATGCATGTACTTGTGTTCGATTTTAGGGTTTTCACGTTGTAGTGTGGTGTTTGAGAGCATGTGGTTGATTTGGAGGATAGGCCGATAGTTTGGAAAATTGTGGGACTGCTAATGCTTGGTTCTGTTTTCTAATTATCTGTCATTTCCATAAATGCTAGTTTGAAATAGGAGGTTGGTCCCATATATTCTTTAACTTGTTGCTTAACCTAGCAACCTAACAGCTTTAGTTGTGTAGTTGGTTTTAAGATTAACTTTTGATTATGTTAACTTTTGATTATGTTTTGGAATCTGATGGTTTGCTTCTAGTGTAAGCAAAAGTAGAAACTAAACAAACCAAATGTGGATTTGGGGCAATTGACTTTTCTTTCATGCTTTGCTTGTTATGGCGAAGAACTCGTGTTTCTAATTGTTCTGTCTAGAATCAGGAATTATGCAAGAATATATGAACTCTTCTTCGTTGTTCCAATTGCATACATTCTTAGGAAAGAGTTGTTATCGTCTGGTTTTCGAGAGATTTTGTGCTTTTATGAGTTGGGTGATGGAAAACTTAAAGGAGAAATTATGGTCTCTTTTTCATGTAAGTTTTTCATGTTTGCTTGCATGGTCAATTCAGTCGTTAATATTTATTAGGTTCAGGTGAAGTATGATTACTGATTACACAACGACACAAGACAAGTGTGTGATGTGCATTATAGATACGGTATAAGCAAAATTTATAAAGTGGAAATATTAACAAGTTGTGACCATAGGTTTCAATCATATTATCTTGTCACATTTTTTTTCTGTATTTTTTTTTATTGTAATAAAACTATGTTGGAGTTGGTCTATAAGTTTCCTGCAAATGCTTTTAACTATAAATCGCTACTTTCATTGTGTAAACTGTAGGTTCCTGCAACCAATGTGGGGCGGGATTTGTATATATGTAGTCGGGGGTGAATAAGATTTTTGTTATTTGAACAGATTGTCTGCCTATTGTGATTTAAAAGCAGACAAGTTTTTATTGCTTGGATGAAGAAAAGTGATTATGATCCACTTAATTTAGGGTGTGATTATCTGTTTTTCTTAAGTAGTTTGAGATTGCTTGTTTCAGAATGATCATCATTGGTATGTTCAAAATGATTATTCTTGGTATGTTCAAAATTGAAAGTTTGCATTTGCCATTCAGGATGAAGTAAGCTGTTTGTAACATTTTGGTTACTGTATTGAGAGACTTTATAGTTTATCCTAATCATTTTTATGGTTGTAAACCTTATTTGCTACAGAACAGAGGTTGTCTTGGATGTCCTAAGGTTCCATTTATGACAAATGTTAAAAAACCAACTGGAATTGCTGAAAAAGACTCAATCACAAATAAAGCTAGCGTGGTTCAAGATTTTTGGAGTAGCAGTACATATGAGATGGATAACAGTGCTGCTCAGTCGCAGTTAAGTGCCTCATCAGTTAGCATGTCAAACCCTAACCTTGATGGTCACTGTAGTTCTGGAAGCAATCCTCCTGAATTTGTAAATCGTGGTATGTTTTTAATTTTTTTTATTTTTAAACTAATACGAGTTTTAGATCAACTAGAGTTATATGTTCTTATCTAAAATTTTACAAAAGAGGTCTTCATAGTGTGGGTTATGTTTTATTATTTAACGGGTCAGATGCAATGTTGAATGTCGTCTTGAGTGTATCAAATGCATGAAGTTTCTGTAAATCTCTTTGTAAAAGTTCTTACTTTATTAGTTTATTGTAACAATATAGCTTAAAAACAACTGGTATGCTCAACCAAACCGACCCATATGACCTTTTACCCCAATCTGAGAATTTTGCTAGCATTAGTTTGGACCCTGAATTTTGTTGTTTTGCAGGTCTTCTTCTTTGGAATCAAACAAGGCAACAATGGAATGGAGATAAGGGATCTAGTCACAGAAAGAAAGCTCGAGAACCTGCTATAAGGTAAGAACTTAATAACTAGTCAGAGTTATAATTCATTAGTAACATGTAGCCATGTAGGTTCATGGAAATGTGTACTTAGCTAGGGGTGCAAATGAGCCGAGCCGAGCCTGAGCTCGTGTAGGCTCAAGTTCGGATCGTTTAAACTTAACAGAGCTCATGCTCGGCCCGGGCTCGGCTCGTTTATTATTAATTTTTATTTTTTTATATATTATGATACTTAAATTTGTATATATTTATAATTATATTTTTTATATAGAAAAAAAAAATATTATTTATTTATTTTATTATAATTATATATATAATAAAAATAATATTTTAAAAATATATTTAATAAATTAAATAAAAAATTAATATAACTAAAAGGCTCGTAAGTTGGCTTGAGCTCGCTATGTTAAGCTAAGGCCCGGGCTTGTTTATTAAACGAGCCCTATTTCAAAGCTTGAGCTTGGCTCGGGCTCGTTAAGGCTCGACTCATTTGCACCCTTATGTGTACATCAAGAAGCAAATCTAATACTGCACTGCACTAAAGTTTTCTTTAATATAATTATGTAATGTATATGCACAAGTAATATAGGTGACAATATCGTCATGGTGCTGTTTAAACTGTTCATTCAACCTTAAACACCCCCTCTACTGGAATTATTTAGTTGAAAACTCTTTTTGATCATGAATTTATTTTTTGTAGCTGGAATGCAACGTATGATAATTTGCTTGGGAGTAACAAGCCTTTTCCAAAGTCGATTCCTCTACCAGTAAGTCTTCTTCCTGAGCAAAGAGGAGCTACATTTTGCATTTGAAAAGCGTAACGAGTTCTTTCTCGTGCTAACAACTTCACTTGAAAAATGAAAAATTAAGAAAAGTAAATACATAAATGGTTGCTATGTCTTATAGGTGGTTGTAGATTTGATCCTTTTAAGTATGTGAATTGTGAAGTTACAAAGATCGTCCCTCTTATAGGTGGTTGTAGATTGATCCTTGTAAGTATGTGAACTGTGAAGCTACATAGATCGACCCTACTTTTAAAAGCCGTCATAACAAAGTTCCGAAACGGTCCCTAAAATGGATGTCTAGCACTCCTACCCCTTTGGGTTTCTAGCATGTGGGTTCTACCATTTAACTTCCTTCTCTTTTCTTCCCGTTCTGTGAAAATGGAAGAATGGGTTTCAATTGGCAGGTGTCGAACACTCTTGTTTTTCCTTGGTTACTTTTGATTGCCCCCTAAATCTGCAGATTTGTCCTGATTTGTATCTACAGGCAGTGTTCACTTTGTTGATATGCGATTTAGGGTTTTTGCAGCTGGTCTCTCTTTTCTTGATGAAGGGTTTATGGTTATTATGATCCTTGTGTTACAATTTCAATTGTTTAGTCTATATGCGGGGTCTGATTTACAGGGTTTTGCGCTTATGGGTCTGTGAGGTGTGCTTGTCCGGTTTGAGGGGTATACTTTTCTTTTACAGAATTCTTCTAGCTTCTTGCTAGAGGTGGTCTTATTATACTTTTCTTTTGCTGTTAAAAAAAAATAAATAAATAGTAATAATAATATTAATTTTAAAAAGATGGGTTTGCGAGGTGTGTTTGGTTGGTTTGTGACATGTATTTGGGTTGTGGAAACGGTGCTGTTGGCAGACTGTAGGTGGTGGTGGACAGTGGTTGGTGGTATGGTTGCTGGACCACTAGATTTTAGTGTAATAAATTATTATTTATAGGGATCATAATCCAGTTTAGTATTTTATGGTCATTTTATGAAATTTAAACAAATATGTTGAACCACCATCCATTCTAATATTTTATGGACTGTTGGGGTGAAAGTTTTTAGAAACAGGGACGATACTTGTAATTTCAATTTCTGCATACGGTCAAAAATCCATAACTAACCATAAACCACAAAGACCATTTACATGAAGAGGCAACAAGAACACTATGTGGTAAGTTTTTAGAAACAGGACGATATTTGTAAATCCAATTTCCGTATACGGTCAAAAATCCAGAACTATGTTGCTTACCTTTTGATATAAACAAGCTTTAATTGGTCACTGTTTGCTGAAAATTTAACCTATAACTTGTTATTCAATGTTTTTAGCTGATGTGGCTTCCATGTCACAGTTACCTGTCATACAGAAATGGTGCAGAAAGTAAAGCTTATATTGGTTGTTATATTAACCTTTTTCTGACTCCAAATCTTGCAGGAAATGGTGAAATTTCTTGTTGATGTGTGGGAAGAAGAGGGTTTGTATGATTGAGTTGCTGCAAGACAGAAGACAAAGCATGATTGATGAATGTTTTTCTGGCAAACCGCAACGTGATTATTTTGTCGATATCATAGTGGAAAGTTTGCCTATGTTTCAGGTGTCATGAACATATGAGTTGGGGTTCAATCGACCTCTGCTCCTTTAGGGCTACATTATTCTGGTTTATAACGATCTGTTAATTGGAAACTTGTTAAATTTGTTAATTGGAAACTTGTTAAATTGGTTTGCTCTGAGCTTGGTTTGAAAATAATTTAGTAAATTGAGTTCAGTTGGTGATCTAAGTTCTATGTATATTGTAATCTCAAATTAACCCAAAAACAATGTTCACCTAATTCGAGTAATCCATATTTGGACGGAATGCTATTTCTTTTCAAGTAAATCATTTCGGGTTATATGAGTCTGTAATTCAAGACAACCGACGCGATTATTTAATAAAAAGGTCACGTAATTCAGATAATTCCATGACTCGAAAAGTTTGATGGTATATTTTGGAAAATATACAATCGTACAAGTCTAAACACATGACCTCCAGGTAACAAATGTGAGTGGCTAACCATTATGAAGAGTATAACTTATGTAAAGTTATGAATGCCAACTTATCATAGGTGTAGCCGTAACTGATGCAGTTACGGAAGCAATCAAATGGCTCAATAAGCAATTGATAATCAACGTCTCAAAAGGAACCAAAAGGTTCAAGAACAAAGTTCTTATCATTCAATATCAATCAAAAACTAACTCTCAAAAGAAACAATCACCAAATATAAATAAGGTCTCAATCCCAACAAGTTAGGAAAAGATATGATTTCAAATAGGAAAAATACTAAAATATAAAAAAAAAACCATATATTACTGATTCTCCGCATCATACTCCCCGTCTTCGAAAAAACTCGTCCTCGAGTTTTGTTTTCAGAACAAAGCCGCCTGGGTCAAATGGAGCATAGGCGTCGCTTGACTCTAGACCTTTCTTTTCACTTAATTGCATCAGTCCACCATTTTGAATCATGGGTTTATCTTTTAAATCTAATTTGGCAATACAATCATCCCCCCATGCATTTTTATGAACGAACTCACCATTCAATATAACTATTTTTGGTGTAGTCTCAATCTCATCCCCATGTGTGTTGTCATCTTGCTGATTCGGTTTATTTACAAAACCCACAGACTTAATCGCCCCCTTTTCAATGTAAATTGTGATATATGGAAGGGTAATATTACTTCCATTTTTATTTTCCGAGAATAATGCTTCCTTGGTCAATCTACACGAAATATTAGCATAGTTATCAAAATTCTCACTCACATGATTTTTCAAAAAAATCAAATCTTTATAATTCTTGAGGTCCATTGAAGACTTTGCATGAAATCCAACCACAGATTCATCACCGCCTCTAGCCGTCGTATATCCTTCCACATCCTTAGTATTACCACAAGCTACAGAATCACCATGTGCCACCATGATAGCATAACTAATATGGTTTCCAATTTGAAATTCCGAAATCAATGGGCAATTAGTCAAATCGAACGTATCAACCGATATTAAGGAATGAGTTTCCAAACAAACCTTCAAAAATCTCGCAGGAATCTCAACTTCCCCAAGAGCCACCAGAGAACCTTCCCCGTCAACATTATGAGCAGCATGTGTCACCCTGAATACGCTATCACTACCAGTGGTAACCGTATCGTCATCGTTATCCACCATAACACCACCCATAGCCCCTGCATTTCCCTGATCAGACTTGTAAGAAAAATTAATCATCCTCAACGGTTCACCCTCTTGATTGGCAACCCCGTTCAAGGCTTTCATAATCCACGTAATTTCTTCTTCACTTTCTCGTTCATCTCGATAATGGTCAAAACGAGGAGGTGTTGGATAGAGGGTGCTACAACTCCCAAGATACTCCTTCCCAAAGTTCTCATTCCGGATGAAAGCCTCTGAGTTGCCTTCTTGAAATTTGTAACCATCGCCTTCTTCAGGATGCTCCTCTTTCCCAACGATCTCATCCCAGATGACATCCATTGGGTCAGTTTCCTGGATCTTGCGATCTTGTGAATCAAACACGATTTCATCGCTGCCTCGGTCGGCGATTCGGCGAGAGAAAAAGTAGTTCTCATCACGTAGAGCCATTTGAATTAACCAAAGCTCTGATACCAAAGGATGCAGTTACGGAAGCAATCAAATGGCTTAATAAGCAATTGATAATCAACGTCTCAAAAGGAACCAAAAGGTTCAAGAACAAAGTTCTTATCATTCAATATCAATCAAAAACTAACTCTCAAAAGAAACAGTCACCAAATATAAATAAGGTCTCAATCCCAACAAGTTAGGAAAAGATATGATTTCAAATAGGAAAAATACTAAAATATAAAAAAAACCATATATTACTGATTCTCCGCATCAGTAACACATTCGATAAGTCATACAACATACATGCGTTGTATATTCTCTCGTCTTAAATATTAATAGCGCTAAACATTAGATGTGGATTTGAGATAAATTTAATATCTAAGTGTGCGAGTGAGAGCAGTCTAGTGTTGTGTGACCTGACTTTTAAAGTTTTTACTCAGGCGATAAAAAACAAATCCGTAAGTTTTTCATGAGCAACACAGACAATATCGGTTGCTATGAGAATTCGGACAGTACATATGATATAAGTGTCACTACGGTATCGTTCTGTTTACGATAGTGGTGCAAACCTTACCGATGAGTACCATAAAGGGGTTGTTTGTAACACCATAAGCAAATCGTGTATCATTTTGTTAACTAATATTTAGTCTTAATGAATATTCTATTATAAATTTCACCAATATGTTTGGACACATTAGTTGTGTGTATATATGCGAAGAACTTTCAATTAAATATATTTAAATAAATATAAACAATCTAAAGGTAACTTATAGTTAAAGGTGTTTAACATGATGCTTTTAGTTAATTTTAATACAACTATAAGCATAAGGATGTTATGCTTGATAAAAAGAAGAGTTATAGTGTAAATTGTAAAACCATAGTTTTATACAAGGATTTACCCAAAGATTTGCAAAACATGCATTTGTCCTGGCTCTATGAAATTATTGATTCTGCTGACTCAACAAATGTATGAAGAGAACATGACAAATGTATAGTGTATAACTGTATACCCCATAACAGTGAAAACAACATTAAATTACACCAAGTAGCAATTAAACTCATTATAATTTTGATTTATTTATCCAACAACTTGGTTGGGGGATGATGAGTGGCGGTGGGGTACATGATAACGAAATGAATGGAGTAGGAAGAAACATTGAACACAAAAAAAGCATTTTGGTATGGATACATTGAACCAGTCCCTCTCTCTTTCCTCGATTGTATAAATTTATTCACACAATCAACACAACCCACCTTCCATATCTTTCCCCTTTTTTTGCCCTAATTTCGTATCTGGGTTACATCCTTCTTTTTCATACGGTTTCTCCAAGAATTTGATGCTTAATCACCTCTCACTTCTCTTCATCATCTTCTTGTTGCTGGATCTGCTCTTTTTTGCTCTCGATCGAGGGTTTTTTGGGCTTTCAATTCCACGATTTCTTTCGGGTCTCTCTCAACTGGACTCATGCAGAAACTCTTTGGTAAGATCTTTAATTTTGATTTGATGTTGTTGTTTTTCGTACTAATTTGTTTATTACCTGCTAAAGTTTCGATTTTTATTAAGGGGTTTTTGAGATTAGTACTTTATCTGATTCTTTCATGGAAGATCTTAGCTTAGAGATGATTGATGGATCATGCATATGTTTTAGGTTAAATCATATGATAAACTGACTTATCAAGTTTATCTTTTAGCTTACATATGCTTGATCAAGAGTAAGAAAGGAAGGGCTTTTGTTGATATGATCTTATATATTTGTTGAACTTAAATCTGTTATTGATTTGCATATGAGAACTATGATCACAAGAACATGCTTGATTACTTGAGGTATATTTAGTGTTAGTTTTGTCTGATTCATGGTAATTATTATGGGAAGAAAGAGATCTTTGGGTACATAGTTTAAGGCTTATTGTTCCTTCAAATCTGTGGCTCAATTAAGTCTTGATCTGCAGAATTGGTTTCTTTTTTCACGAAAAATTGAAGATAAAAGTGTGATCTGATGTTTTACTGTCTATTGTTTTTTAGGGGAAGATGTTCTTTACCATGGTGTGTCAAAATACCAAACTTGTGAAGACTCCGATGTCTTCTTGTCGCTTGGGCGACGTGTGGATGTGTACTTCCCATCTTGCAAGAGGTCAAGAGTCAGCGCGCCATTTGTGTTCTCCGAACAACTTTCCAAAAAGCAACAAACCACCATTGACGTCCTTCCAGATGAATGTTTATTTGAGATTTTAAGACGTGTTTCTGGCGGTCAAGAAAAAAGTTCATGTGCATCTGTTTCAAAAAGATGGCTCATGCTTTTAAGCACCATCCATAGAAATGAGCAAAAGAAAGCTCAAGATTTTGATAAAAGTGGTGGGTCTCTCACTCGGTGCTTAAAAGGGAAAAAAGCAACCAACATTAGGCTTGCAGCCATCGGTGTTGGTTCAGGTAATCTTGGTGGATTAGGCGAACTTTCCATTTTAGGAAATAGTTCTAGCAAAGTAAGTGATTTTGGGCTTAAAGCTATTGCTCGTGGTTGTCCTTCTCTCACATCTCTTACGTTATGGAATTTATCTTCTATTAAAGATGAAGGTGTTACTGAAATTGCTAACGAGTGTCGCTTGTTGGAAAAAGTTGAAATTTCTCAATGCCCTGCAATTTCCAACAAATCTTTAATGGCGATTGCAAGCAACTGTCCTCATCTAACATCACTTTCAATAGAATCTTGCTCAAACATTGGGAACGAAGGTCTTCAAGCAATTGGTAAAAGCTGTCCCAATTTAAAATCAATTTCGATAAAAAACTGTCCGTTAGTTGGAGATCAAGTGGTGGTTAGTTTGGTTACCTCAGCATCTTCTTCTTTGATGAAACTAAAACTCCATGGTTTAACCATCGGTGATATGTCTCTGGCAGTTATTGGACACTATGGTTTGGCATTAACCGATTTGGTATTAAGTGATCTTCACACTGTAACCGAAAAGGGTGTTTGGGTTATGGGCAGTGGTCAAGGGTTACAGAAATTGAAGTCGATTGTAATTGTCAACTGTAATGGTGTAACTGATCTAGGACTTGAAGCATTGGGCAGGGGCTGCCCAAATTTGAAACAAATTTCTGTTAAAAAATCGTCCTTATTATCAGATAACGGTATTGTGGCGTTTGCTAAAGTCACAGTGTCGGTTGAATCCGTAATTCTTGAAGAATGCCACACTGTTACCCAGCTTGGAATCTTTGGGTTGCTTGTAAGCTGTGGTAGTTTGAAGACTCTTTCTTTGACAAAATGTTTAGGGATTCAAGATCTGCCAATGATAATCCCTTCAGGTTTATCTCCTTGCAAATCTTTAATATCTTTATCCATTTGCAACTGCCCGGGTTTTGGAAACTTTAGTCTGGCTTTAATGGGTCGGCTTTGCCACAATCTTCAAGAAATTGTGTTGACCGGGCTTCATGGGATTAAAGATTCAGGGCTAGCTTCACTCATCAAGAACTGTGAGTCTGGTCTAACCAAGATCGATCTTAGCGGTTGTGTGAATCTAACGGACAAGATCGTTTCAGATATTTCTATGGTCCATGGTGAGACCCTTGAGGTGTTAAATCTTGACGGTTGCAGGTCAATCACTGATGCAAGTGTGGTTACCGTTGCTCAAAACTGCTTTTCACTCAAGGAGCTTGATGTTTCTAAATCTGCGATAACTGATTATTCCGTTGCAGCATTGGCTTGTGCAGAACATTCAAATTTACAAGTTTTATCGATCTCTGGATGCCAGGTTTCAAACAAGAGCCTACCGTTCTTGAAAAAGTTGGGTGCAAGGCTCATTGGTTTAAACATCATGCAATGCCGTGGTGTCAGCAGTTCTGCAGTTGGTCTTTTGGGAGAACAAATCTGGAACTGTGATATCCTTGTTTAAGCGTGCAACGGTAATAAGTTAGTTCTTGAAACAGTGTCGCAGGTTTTTACAGGCCGGTGTGAGGGGTTTCTTCATAAAATCCAGTTTAAAGCTCACTTTTTTCCAAGGGATTTGGCTGACACATCTTTTTTTACAGTTGAACAAACTGTTGCAAGAATTTTGGCCTTTTAAATGAGGTCTTTTATTCTTGTCAGCCATATTTTCTTGAGAATTCTGATGCTTGTTTCTGGTTTATGAAGACAACCTTTTACAACGGGTCCTAGTCGTGGTCGTTAGCTGTCTGTTACTACTGTTGGTTGCTTGATGTTTGTTTGTTGGTTTAGTTTTGATTTTAATAAGGTTACAAATGGTGATGGGTTCAAGTAGTGGTGAGCTTGGTGGTCTTTTAGGATTTGGGCATGGTTGGATGGATGTTGTTATGTCTGTCTGTCTGCCATGACAACCTTTGTGAGGTTGTTTTTTTTTACTTTTGCCAAATCCTGTTTTTTTCCTAGGCTTCTCGCCTGCTTGTAAACTGTTGGTGTTTGTACTCTGTAACCATTTGTGCTGTAATAATATATCTACTTGTGTTTTGTGTTATAATCTTCCATTACTTTGTTTCGTATGTTCATGTATTAGTTTATCCTTTGAATTCTTCCTCTTCTTCGTTGATGTCATTAGCATGTTGTGGCGAGTTCTTTGACCTTTAATGTTTTCTTGATCTACAGTTTTTGTTCTTGTTTCTCCTTATAGAAATTAGCCTACAAATCCGTTTGATTTGTGGGTGAAATTAAACACCCCCGAAAAACAACCCGTTGGTTTTGGAATTCTAAATCGTGTAGTCCACCTTCACACCATTCCCCTTTAATTTTCCAACACTCGTGAGTTTTTGCTGACCTTGTATCCTATCCTACGTGTCATTTTTTTTTTCCTTTTTAAGTATAAGATGATGAAATGGCATAAAAGTGTTTGCATCAATAACATTATGGGGTTCGAAATCCAAAGAAACACTTCCTGTTATAAACTCGTTTTTATACTACAAACAAATTTATGACTCATGATACAAACAAAAAGCAAAAACAAAAAGAGATAAAAAGGGTATGGAATTCGATTTAGCTGACCAAGTCCTCTTCTACGGGCTGTGTTATTTGTTTCTATTTTTGAGGTATGGAACTCGATCTTCCACGACTTCATCTATATGTTTTATCAAATCACCTTTGTCATTACCCCTTTTCCGGTAGAGAGTCCAGACGAGAGCTAAGGCTCAAAAACTTCTTTCTTTTAGAGGGATTTGCTATACTCCAATACTCGAAAAATTAGGATTATTGTAGGGAAAAAACATAGTTGGGATTAATATCGGTCAATAAAAATAGTTGGGATTAATGAAATCCAGTTTTCCTAAATTCAATAACCCATAGGGCAGAGTTTTATTGAAACCCATGATAAAATTATTGGAATATATTAGATTAGTATGAGCCTACGGGCCCATTAGGTTAATTAGGGTTTACTTATAATCTCTATAAATTGTAAGGTAACCTATTCAATAATATCAATTGAGTCTTCTATATTCTTACATGGTATCACAGCTTAAACGATCCAAACCCTAGCCGTCGCCTCCGAGATCAAACACTAGACAGGGCGGTGTGCCACTGCCGCCGCCGCCCTGTCCAGACTTCGCTCTTTATGTTTAGTTTCTTCTACTTTTCTTGTTTCCGTTTGAATAATTCTTTGCTTTCGGTTCAAGATTCCGGTCACCATCTTCCGCTCACAAGTCTCAACCATTTATCGCAATCCATCCGTTGCTTGAACCCCTACAATTGGTGTGGCTTCTGTTCAACTATCACGACCGTCTTTGTTGCCGGATTGTGGTGGTTTTTCTTTTATGAACGTGCCTCATGGCTCATGTGGTGGATGGAAACCCCAATTTTGATTTTCAAGAAAATTATTTTGAAGGGAACATGCGTTTTGTGGCTAGATAATTCCAAAAAAAAAAAAGATTGTTAATTTATCCAAAGAAGGAGTACACGTGGAATTGGATGGAACGACATTGGTGTTCTTTTGCTTCCATTGTTTTCAATCGATTTTTTTTTCTCTTCAAGCCAACAACTTTGATGATTTCCGGCTTTTACTTATTCAGTATTATTGTTCCTCAATCATGACTTCTACATTGTCTTGACCACTCCTATGAATCCGAATCTTAAACTACGGTTTGATTTGATTATTTATTTATTTTTTCTTCTCTTTTTAGATCTATGGGTCCAAGAGATCATCATATGACCACGACCACGGTCATCATCCTTTCTTTTTCTTTTTTTTAGATCTACAATTCTCATCTCTTGATCTACGGATTCAAGAGACCGTCATTTGCCAGTCTCGACACACTGTCACACGACTACGGTCGCCGGTTGTCAAACTTACATTTAGTTAGTCATGTTTATTATTTAGGAAATCAAGACCTAAAACCAGATGCAGTCATGAAAGGAGCTAAAGCTGAGTAATTAACAATACTTTCAGGGTTGCAATTTTTCAGAGCCGCTTACAGAAGATTGAAATTCTGGATCGCGGACCGAGATCGAAGCTAGTTTTAAGTTTTTATTATTATTATTATCTTTATGTTTGGTTTTTTTTTTTCCAGTCTGAGCTTCCATTACCTTTCCGCTCCGACTGCAGGGGAGTATTGGAATATATTAGATTAGTATGAGCCTACGGGCCCATTAGGTTAATTAGGGTTTACTTATAATCTCTATAAATTGTAAGGTAACCTATTCAATAATATCAATTGAGTCTTCTATATTCTTACAAAAAATCAGTAATAAATACATCAGATACTAACATCAGAAAAGAAAAAAGATATCATGAAAGTATGATCATGAAAGAAAGATTGGAAACTTTTAGTTAATTTTACGGTAGAGTCGCACAAGTCTTTTCCGCCGAAAGAGAAACCCGACACCATTTATTGTTGTTACCGCATCTAAAGCGAAAACAAATTAAGCACGCAATGGCGTATGTTCCAATTCCATAATAAGCAAATATGTAGATTATATAGGCATGGCTACTTTGAAGATATAGAACGAGAAGGCTGAGAATAAACATGGAGCTCAAAAGCAACATTTGACCAGTCACCCATCTTCCAAGTAACGATCCCATGTCTTCGTTGTGGCTTCCATAAAGGACGATGAATAGGAAAACGAAGATTGAACTTGTGGACAAAAGAAAGGATATGACATCGAGTATTACAAAAGCAATGAAATACTTGTTGTTGAGAAACATCGGAAAATCCAGTCTCTTGACGAAACCCGGCCACCAGGTATTGAATAAGCCACAGCAAATCCTATGGTGCATACAAGGGCAGCTACCACCATAGATACATTAATTGTTTCATTCATCAACTTCATACCTACTGAAACTAGTTTCTCCTGGTTCTTTGTGAACAGTTCCAGTGGTGTTTCTCCTGCTCTGTTCTTCACATCTCTATATGGAGGAGGGAGTATACCCTTTACTTCCTACAATATATATGCATCAGCTGAGATTAAATCATGACTGTGTTTGAGGGTGTGCAGCGTGGGCAACCGCACATGACATATATTTTAGAGGGATCGAGCATAAGAATTTTTTTTCTTTATATATCATATATGTCATTTAACATTTATTTTAATCTTTTAAGTTTGAACTCATATTTAAAGTAAACAAATGAGTAATGATGTAAAAGCATTTATAAGTCCAATAAAAAAAAATTGAATGGTTACAAGTCCAATAAATGATAAGGGATATCGTCGATTTATAATAAAAGTTTATATATAAGAGTATATTTTTTTAAACTCGCACCAGGAACCCAAAATCTCGGAGATGCCCCTGGTTAAAATGCGTTAATTTGCAACCTTTGAGGAAAATCTGTACAACGTACCGATCAAACAAGAAAACACAATGTTGGAATCACCCTCTAATTTTCTTGGTAAATTAGATATTAAAGGAAAGAAACCTGATTATAACTCCTTATATATGTTATGAAAGCTTAATTTGAAATTAAAGATGTACCTTGTACCATAAAAATTCACTATGCATTTGAAAAGGTGTACTCAGCGTGTCAATATAGACCTTATTCTCCTCCAGCTTCTTTCCTACTAAATGAAGAATTAATATTATTGCCTTCATGGTCTGTCATACTAGTAATCGGATCCCTCATTGATATCATGATGACGATGATACACAGAAATGTGAAAGATAGTTTGTCCGTCATCATTTGTCTTTGATACAAGATCCGGATATTCACGAATCAGCTCAATCAAAAATCTTGTGTTGTTCATTTTTGCAGCAATAAATAGAATTTGAGAAGGGTATGTTTCCTTTCCATCTTTCTCAATCATCGGGCCTCTGAGTATCTCGTCAATAACATCCTTGGGCTTTTTCATTATCCTTTTCCATAGTAATCTTAGTAGTAGTGTGGCATCATTTTTTTCTGAGTATGTCGATAATAAAGTCCTTAAACTTATCCTCCAAGAATAGAATACCAAAACTGCAAGTAACAATCAAATAAGAAAACTAATTAAGTAGCTAGATGAAGCAAAATCCAATAATATACATTATAACAAAAAGTAAATCACTAGAATTAATTAAGGTGTTAAATGTTCATTGAAAGAGGATATATGCTTACACGATACTATTGGATTTGTAATCTCATTAAACACCCGTGGCTTTCTAGCCAATAGCTGGAGCATATCCCATACATGCTTCTCTTGAGGAAGTTTTATATTGTCGTTCAATATTCGTATCGCAACATCTACAAAAATGATATGATTAAGTATAAATATTTATGAAAAAGTAGCTAGCAACTAAAATGAAGAACAGATTCTTCGTGAACCTTAGAACACCAATATATAAATACTTTCCCTTGCATACGTACGTACCGAAGATATTAGCTTGGATGCATTTCAACAAAATCCCATCCTTGAGATCATCTGTCCAAGGTGGTTCACCTATTGTTCTATCAGGCGTGAGCTGATCATAGAGAAAAGTGAACATATCATGGTTTCCATGAAAAGCAGCCAGATAGAGTGGCATCATGTTATCACGACCCGGAGTTCTAAGCAGTGCCGGATTCTTCTGCAACATAATCTCAACCATCCCAACATTTCCTTTGATAACCGCTATACAGAATGCTGTATTGCCATCTCTGTTCTGTAGTACCAAGTCGTGCGGAACCTTACTCATCTTCTTCACAAGATAACTCACAACATTGTACCTACCAGCCCCTGCTGCAACGTGAAGTGGGGTTTCTTTATTTTCATTGATACTATACCCTACCAAGTATTCATGACCCGCAAGGATAGCTTTTGCAGCTTCCAAATCTCCTGCCATCGACGCTCTATACAGAGGAACAGCAACATCAAGGTACTCTCTTCTTCTTCCTCCTAATTATTATATATTAGTAAACCCAAGATTACTTAAGTCAACGTTGTATACAATTAATTATGAAGGTACGTTAGTTCTAAAGTGCTTAAATTTTAAGATTAGAGGAAATTTAATTAATTAAAAGAAATTAATGCAGTAGCTAGCTTACCATCAAGTAGATCTCCACAAGGATGATTGTATGTTGGCACTGGTACTACTGATGGTTGCACCTGAAGTGTTGTGTGGTTCGCCATCTCTTCGTCACCGGCCGGGCTACTTAATTAATCGTTTCCCTGCACAATATTCATACCGATTATATATAACTAGCTAGTTAGAAACTCTACGTACCATCATGACAGCACAATCAAGGAGATATATCGACTTCAGAGATTAATACCTGATCGAGCTTGTATATGACTAGCTAGCTAGCTAGTTCTCCAAGTTGAATCTAGATCACCGATGCACCAAGAAATAATAAAGGGATCTTTCTTTCTCACTCATACATTGTGTCACGATGAGGACCTAAACATGAAGTTATAAAGACTTTGGATTGTTAAACAAAATCAAGTTACATGATGTTCACACATAAAATATTTTCATTTTAAAAATCGTATCTTTCTATTCCCGAGCAAGAGTTTATAAACCTTTTTAGAGTACAATATCGATTCTTTTTTTCTTTTTTTCTTTGACATTTTCATTTACTTTTTCTTTTTAACACCATTAACTATCAAGTTAGATTTAATGGTACTTCTATTCTTTTGATTAACACTCTACAAGAAATGTGAGCACTAGCGTTGACATCATTAGCGGCATGTCGTCGCTATATTTACTCTTAATCCATGTGCAACTTTTCTTTTTACATATGGCCATTAATTAGATGATTAATCTGATGGCTCATGTTATATCATACGTAGGGCATTAGCGGCGACACCAATAAAGCGGCAACATACCGCCACTAACGACCCTAAAAGAATTTAGCGGGCTAATTTCCCTCCCTCCAGACCTTATCCCCTGAAATTAAGTGAAATAAAAATAACTTAGTGTGACAATAATACCCATGCCTACTAATTAAAACATCTACATGACAAATAGTGGTTTTTTTATATGAAAAAAATGATATAATCTTCCCTCTATATAACCCGCTTAGTTTTATAGAATTATATTACCGATTTTAACGGGTTGTATATAATCACCCCTTTTGTAGTAGCTAGTCTCGGTCACAACTTTAATCCTATGATTATGATGAATTGTGACGTGAAGTTAAATAAGGCTCGGGATACACATATTTATCGTTTGGGGCAAAATGGCTATATAAAGTGTTAAAAAATATATATCATTTTATTATATAAATACCTTCTGAATTTTATACGATCGTCGTTGATCCTCATCGGGTCATTTTGCCCCAAACAACCATAGAAAGTGTGTGTATCAAATTTGTGTGTTTAAATATAACGACCCTTAAATAAAGGCAAGTGGTTGGTAACATGTAACGTGTGAATGAAAAAAAAAAAACTTTATAAGTAGACTTTGTATTTTAATTAGCTGGCCGGTCACTGTGAGATTTAACTGATTATAAGATATGATCATGTCATCCATTACATACGTGTGCTGATCATGCTGCTGATGCTAATGCCACAAGTCAAAGTTGGCTAATGAATACTATAAATACTAAATAGAGTATCCATAAAGAAATCTCGATCTTTATTACAAGACACGCTAGCTCACCTTAAATATATATAAAGGGTTATGTTAAACTGAGAACCATTTAATTGTTAAAACTGTTTAGAACCAATCTCACTAAGCAGTTTATTTAAGTTATATTTCAGAAAAACCAAGAGATAACAAATTAATGATTGAGATTAGTTCTCATGCACGGTTATTAGATAAACAGTCATCTCTGGGGAAAAAGATATTTAATATGCGCTTTATATTTTATCATAAATGCTTGACTAAATGAATTTTCAAACATAATTAGATTTACAGTAAAAAGGGTTCTTTTTGATGGAAAAAGATAATAGGCATGAAGACTTTATCTTTTGAGTCTCTATATACAAAGTTTTACCAACTGAGATACCGGCCAGCTAGTGTTCAGTAATTTATAATAAGTGAATGTGCCATCTTATCGATCCCAAAGGGCCAGAGCCATAAAACGGATCGATAATATTATATTCTGTAAACATTTTTAATAATGCTAGCCAGAAGAAGTATGAGTTATTGAGTTGGCTAATGATAATTAATTATAATCAAAGCATCTATCTACGACTTCTTTAAATAGAAATTTAAACCTTACAGATCATCAAATATATTATATAAAACACAAATTTGTTAATTTTGACATATATGGTTCAAAGCTCAAGAGTTGTTGTTACGTGTGAATACAAGAAAGATTAAAACTCATCAACATAATAAACAAATCAATATTATAAATCTTGATTGTAGAGTAGACATTGTATATTTTTTATCAAGCAAACCGACAATTATGTATACAATTAGCCAACTTGCATTTGAATTTTTATAATCGCCATAGCCATCACTATGCTAATTCCGATTAAGAAACAAAAGAAAAAAAAAATGATATGGAATTAAAAACTATACTATTGATATATTTAAATATAGTGATAAACAAATTTGTCAGTCTTTGTTATAAGCCGATTCGAGATGGCTAATCTCCCAAGATAGACCCTTTAAGCGGGTTAGACTCCAAAGAATGAAAGCGAAGAATACTAAAACTTTTGATCAATTTTCTCTGCATAATTTTTATTCCTTAAAACAACCTTAAATACTAAAAGATTAACTATCCTACCTGAACATGAAACTTGCACTATAAAAATGGAAAACATGGGATAATGTTGGAGATCATGCTAAAAGTACGTGGGTCTTCAGTTGCTTAAGCTCCACATTGAGTCATGGGTTGGCCCATTCAACAATCATCGGGTCGGATCGTATCAGTCTTCGAATCCTTCGTCCGCCAACACTATGCTAACATCACTTTAAAGTTTAAATAGAATCTTGCTCAAACATTGGGAACGAAGGTCTTCATGCAATTGGTAAAAGCTGTCCCAATTTGAAATCAATTTCGATAGAATCTTGCTCAAACATTGGGAACGATTGTTTCAGATATTTCTATGGTCCATGGTGAGACCCTTGAGGTGTTAAATCTTGACGGTTGCAGGTCAATCACTGATGCAAGTGTGGTTACCGTTGCTCAAAACTGCTTTTCACTCAAGGAGCTTGATGTTTCTAAATCTGCGATAACTGATTATTCCGTTGCGGCATTGGCTTGTGCAGAACATTCAAACTTACAAGTTTTATCGATCTCTGGATGCCAGGTTTCAAACAAGAGCCTACCGTTCTTGAAAAAGTTGGGTGCAAGGCTCATCGGTTTAAACATCATGCAATGCCGTGGTGTCAGCAGTTCTGCAGTTGGTCTTTTAGGAGAACAAATCTGGAACTGTGATAACCTTGTTTAAGTGCGCAACGGTAATAAGTTAGTTCTTGAAACAGTGTCGCAGGTTTTTACAGTTCGGTGTGACGGGTTTCTTCATAAAATCCAGTTCAAAGCTCTCTTTTTTCCAAGGGATTTGGCTGACACATCTTTTTTTTACAGTTGAACAAACTGTTGCAAGAATTTTGGCCTTTTAAATGAGGTCTTTTATTCTTGTCAGCCATATTTTCTTGAGAATTCTGATGCTTGTTTCTGGTTTATGAAGACAACCTTTTACAACGGGTCCTAGTCGTGGTCGTTAGCTGTCTGTTACTACTGTTGGTTGCTTGATGTTTGTTTGTTTGTTGGTTTAGTTTTGATTTTAATAAGGTTACAAATGGTAATGGGTTCAAGTAGTGGTGAGCTTGGTGGTCTTTTAGGATTTGGGCATGGTTAGATGGATGCTGTTATGTCTGTCTGTCTGCCATGACAACCTTTGTGAGGTTGTTTTTTTACTTTTGCCAAATCCTGTTTTTTTCCTAGGCTTCTCGCTTGCTTGTAAACTGTTGGTGTTTGTACTCTGTAACCATTTGTGCTGTAATAATATATCTACTTGTGTTTTGTGTTAATAGTAATCTTCCACCACTTTGTTTCGTTCGTTTGTGTATTAATTGACACATTTGATTCTTTTGCTAACCATAATATACTTTTAAATACATTTAACAAATTACATGACTTTTATAACTTGATTTAAAATCAATAAGCCGGAGGGCCAGAGTTTTATAGCAACCCCTGATAACACCAGTAATACAGCACAAACAAACTTCAAAAAAAGAAAAAAGAAAAAAAAACAACAACAATTTATTGGCATAGACATCATGCATCAAAGTCCTAATGGATGAAACATGGGAACTTTCTGTTAATTTTACGGTAGAGCTCATGTTTCTTAAGAAGGAAGAGATACGTGCCATCATTTGTTGTTGCGATATCGAAAGCAAGAGATAAGCACAGACCACCGTATACTCCCAATACTATATAAGCAACTGTGTAGACTAGATAGGCTTGGATGTGTTGAAGATACAGAACGAAAAGGCTGAGAATAAGCGCCATGACTAGGAGTAATACGGAGTACAAAATAAACGCTTGACCAATCGCCCATCTTCCAAGTAATGATCTCATGTGTCCGTGGTGACGAGAAAGGGTGACGGATAGGAAAAGGATGATTGAAGTTGTCGACAAAAAAAGGACATGACATCCAACATTACAAAGGAAATGAAATGCTTGTTGTGGAGAAACATAGGGAATCCAGTGTCTTGATGAAACCCACCAGGTATAGAATAAGCTACTGAAAATCCTATGGTGCATACAAGCGCTGCTATCACCATGGAGATATTAATTGTTTCATTTATCGTCTTCATATCTTCTGTAATTAGATCCTTGTGGTTCTCCGTGAATAGTTCTTTTGGTGTTTGGCCTGCTTTATTCTTCAACTCTCTGCAAGGAGGAGGGAGTATACCCCTTACTCGCTACAATTAAGACACATACATAAAGCATCATATGATGAGATTAAACGCGTTAATTTGCAAGCTTTAAGGAAAATCTGTACAATCGATCAAACAAGAAAACACAATTTTAAAAAGGCGGGGTAAAGTTATTCTAAAAAAACACTTTCACGTAAAGCATCATATGATGATTATGTGATTTCTCAAGGCTTCCTAAGGTCTGATTATGATTCCTGTGTGTATTATAAAGAGTATAGATCATGCAAGTATGTTTATCTTCTTCTCTATGTTGATGACATACTTATAGCCTGTGAGAATATTGATGAAATAACCAAAACTAAGAAGATGCTAAGTACTGAGTTTGAAATGAAGGATTTAGGTGTTGCTAAGAAGATTTTAGGCATGACTATTGAAAGAGACAGAGATAAGGGTGTGTTGAAACTAAGTCAAACAACATATCTTGAAAAACTGCTTGCTAAGTATGGGTTTGATAATAGCAGGCCGGTTAAGACACCTATGGCTCAGCATTTTAAATTGTCTGCTCAGGATTGCCCATCTACTAAAGAAGATCAGGACTTTATGGATCAAATTCCCTATGCCAGTGTGGTTGGTAGCTTGATGTACCTTATGGTATGTACAAGACCTGACATAGGGTATGGAGTCAGTCTTGTTAGTAGGTATCTTGCCAACCCAGGCAAAACACATTGGCAAGCTGTAAAATGGTTACTCAGGTACTTAAATGGGTCAAGGTCTCGGGGCCTAATTTTTGGCAACAACAGATATGATGAAGGTGTAATTGGTTATGTTGATGCTGATTATGCCAAGGATCTTGATAGAGGGAGGTCTATGACTGGGTTTATATTCTTAGTTTTAGGTAGAGTTGTGAGTTGGAGGGCTTCACTTCAAAGTGTGGTTGCTTTAAGCACCACTGAAGCTGAATATGTTGCTCTCACTGAAGCAGTTAAAGAGGGTATGTGGTTAAGAGGTTTTGTAGAAGAGCTTGGGTTGAGTCAATGTGTTCCTGTTATCAAATGTGACAACCAAGGAGCTGTTCAATTATCCAAGTTTAATGTGAAGTTTGACAAAACTAAACACATTAATGTCAAATTACATTTTATAAGAGATGTAATTAAAGCTGGTGAGATTAAGGTTCAGAATGTTAGGACTGAAGATAATGCTTCTGATATGCTAACTAAACCTCTCCCAGGTACCAAGTTTGAATCTTGTCTGAAATTAGTTGGAATTGGCTAATGAATCAAGTTTTTCAGTTTTTCCCTTGGCTTCTAATGAAGGGTTTGAGACACACCATGGTATTCAAGTCCATTGGACCTCTGTTGCCAGGTGTTAATGTTGATAATCTTGATTTAGTTTGCTGAGTTTTCTGTTTTCTTGAGTCAGGCTGCAATTTTTGGTATATTGGCTTATCGGGTCAAAATGGTAATTTTTGATAAGTCATGAATCTGGTTGATCAAGTTTGCTGTTTTGCGTAAAGTTTGAAGTTGTTAATTCTTGTTAACAATGAATTAAGGTGGAGAATGTTGATATAATTCATGGTTAACGGTGGTTAATAGTATTCGGGTGCTTATTGTCAACTTGGTGAATCTGCAGGGACTGAATTTGTAAATGTTCATTTAGAACCGTTGGACTTAACTCTGGTTAAGTTGCTTAACTAGTCTGGTTACCCGAGTTCGTTAGCTTCATCTCCGATTGTATATATGCTAGATTAGGGGTTTTTACTTTGTAATCTTTTCTTCCAAATTGATTGTAAAATCACTTTCATTTTGTTATCGAATAAGAATCTATGGTTTCAACTTCATTGTTATTGATTTGATCTTGGTGTTATTTCAACATTGACCAACCAACTGCTTTTATAACTTGGTCAACATAGTTTAGAAGATTAAATTCAATAACCCACATGGCAGAGTTTTATTGGAACCCATGATAAAATCAGTAATAAATACATCAGAAAATTAAGAAAAAAGAAAAAAGACGTCATGAAAGAAAGATTGGAAGTTTTAGTTAATTTTTTTACGGTAGAGTCGCAGTACAAGTCTTTTCCGCCGAAAGAGAAACCCGACACCATTTATTGTTGTTACCGCATCTAAAGCGAAAACAAAGCACGCAACGGCGTATGTTCCAATTCCATAATAAGCAAATATGTAGATTACATAGGCATGGCTGCTTTGAAGATATAGAACGAGAAGGCTGAGAAGAAACGCCATGACTAGGGATAATATGGAGCTCAAAAGCAACATTTGACCAGTCACCCATCTTTCAAGTAACGATCCCATGTCTTCGTTGTGGCTTCCATATAGGACGATGAATAGGAAAACGAAGATTGAACTTGTGGACAAAAGAAAGGATATGACATCGAATATTACAAAAGCAATGAAATACTTGTTGTTGAGAAACATCGGAAATCCAGTCTGTTGATGAAACCCACCAGGTATTGAATAAGCCACAGCAAATCCTATGGTGCATACAAGGGCAGCTACCACCATAGACACGTTAATTGTTTCATTCATCAACTTCATACCTACTGAAACTAGTTTCTCATGGTTCTTCGTGAATAGTTCATATGGTGTTTCTCCTGCTGTGTTCTTCACATCTCTATATGGAGGAGGGACTATACCCTTTACTTCCTACAATATATTTGCATATATACATGTATAAATTAAAAGCATTAGCTGATCATATTAAATCATGGTTGTCTTTGAGGGTGTGCAGCGTGGGCAACCGCAGCGTAAGAATTTTTTCTTTATATATCATATGTCAATTAACATTTATTTTTGTCTTTTTAAGTTTGAACTCATATTTATAAAGTAAAATAAATGAGTAATTATGTAAAAGCTTTTATAAGTCCAATAAAAAAAATTGAATGGTTACAAATCCAATAAATGATAAGGGAGGAGACACCTCTTCTTAACAATTATCGTTGATTTATAATAAAAAAGAGTATATTTTGTTTTTAAACTCGCACCATATATGAATCCAAAATATCGGAGATGCCCCTTGTTAATTAAAATGCATTAATTTGCAAGCTTTGAGGAAAATCTGTACAACCGATCAAACACAATGTTAAAATCACCCTCTAATTTTCTGGGTAAATTAGATATTAAAGGAAAGATATTACCTGATTACAACTCCTTATATATGTTATGAAAGCTTAATAAGAAATTAAAGATGTACCTTGTACCATAAAAACTCACTATGCATTTGAAAAGGTGTACTCAGCGTGTCAATATTGACCTTATTCTCCTCCACCTTCTTTCCTACTAAATGAAGAATATTATTGCCTTCATGGTCTGTCATACTAGTAATCGGATCCCTCATTGAACCGGTCTCATATAATAGCATGTAGATATCATGATGACGATGATACACAGAAATGTGAAAGATAGTTTGTCCGTCATCATTTGTCTTTGATACAAGATCCGGATATTCACTAATCAGCTCAATCAAAAATCTTGTGTTGTTCATTTTTGCAGCAAGAAATAGAATTTGAGAAGGGTATGTTTCCTTTCCATCTTTCTCAATCATTGGGCCTCTGAGTATCTTATCAATAACATCCTTGGGGTTTTCCATTATCCTTGTCCAAAGTAATCGTAGTAGTAGTGTGGCATCATTTTGCTCTGAGTATCCCACTAATAAAATCCTTAACCTTATCCTCACCAAAACTGCAGGTAACAAACTAACAATCAAATAAGAAAACTAATAAAGTAGCAAAATCCAATAACAAAAAGTAAATCACTAGAATTAAGGTGTTAAATGTTCATTGAAGGAGGAGGATATATGCTTACATGATACTATTGGATTTGTAATCTCATTAAACATCCGGGGCTTTCGAGCCAATACCTGAAGCATATTCCATACATGCTTCTCTTGAGGAAGTTGTAAATTGTCCTCTAATATTAGTAGCGCAACATCTACAAGAATCTTTTGATTAAGTATAAATATTTATGAAAAAGCTAGAACACATCAATATTATAAATACTTTCTTTGATTATAAGGAACCCTAGCTTGCATACGTACCGAAGATGTCAGCTTGGATGCATTTCAACAAAACCCCATCCATAAAATCATCCGTCCAAGTTTCACCTATCGTTCTATCACGCTTGAGATTCTTATAGAGAAAAGTCACAATATCACGGTCTCCATGAAAAGCAGCCAGATAGAGTGGCATCATGTTATCACCACCCGGAATTATAAGAAGTGCCGGATTCTTCCGGGACATAATTTCAATTACACTAACATTTCCTGAGACAAGTAGTGCTATACAGAAGGCTGTATTGCCATCTATGTTCTGTAGTTCCAAGTCAACCTTACTCATCATGTCCACAAGATAACTCACAACATTGTACCTACCTGCCCCTGCTGCGACGTGAAGAGGGGTTTCTTTATTCTCATTGATACTATAGCGTACCAAGTATTCACGACCCGCAAGGATGGCTTTTGCAGCTTTCAAATCTCCTGCCATCGACGCTCTATACAGAGGAACAGCAACATCAAGGTAGTCCCTTCTTGATCCTCCTGATTAGTAATTAGTAAACCCAAAATTAATTAAGTTACTAACGTACGTTCTATACGATTATGAAGGTTAGTTCTAAAGTACCGCGTGCTTGAATTATTTTTTAAGCATCCATTGATCAGAGGAAATTTAATTAAAAGAAATTAATGCAGGCATGATTGAAGTAGCTTACCATCAAGTAGATCTCCACAAGGATGATTGTATGTTGGCATCGGTGATGGTTGGACCTGAAGTGTTGTGTGGGTCGCCATCTCCTCACCCGGCTACTTAATCGTTTCCCTACGATTATATATAACTATATATTAAAAACTCTACCATGACACCACAAGGAGATCAACTTCAGAGAAATACCTGACTAGTTCTCAAAGTTGAATGTCTCCGCTGCACTCTCTTTCTCACTGGTATATTGTGTCTCATGAATGACAAGCTAAACATGAGCAAGAGTTAATATAATATAATATTCGTGTGACCTACAACAAGAATATGATATTCTTGTGACTTACAAAAGAAACTTACTTGTTTACATATAAAGTATTCTTATTTTAAAAATCATATCTTTCTATCCCCCCCCCCCCCCCCCCCGAGCAAGAGATAAAACAGTATGATATTCTTGTGACTTACAATAGGAATATGGTATTCTTGCGAGTTACTATATGATATTCTTAAAGCTCTTATACCTTTCGTCATGTAAATTTACAATATGATATTCTTATAACTTACAAAATAAAGCTAGTTGTTTACATATAAAGTATCTTCATTTTAAAAACATATCTTTCTATTCCCCGAGCAAGAGTTAACACTCTGATATTCTTGAGACCTGCAACAATAATATGATATTCTTGTGACTTACAAAAGAAAGTTACTAGTTTACATATAAAGTATTCTCATTTTATAAATCATATCGTTCTATTCTCCCGAGCATAAGTTAAAACCTTATGATATTCTTGTGCCTTACAACAAGAATATGATATTCTTATGACTTACAAAAGAAAGTTACTTGTTTACATATAAAGTATTTTCATTTTAAAAATCACATCTTTCTATTTCCCCGAGCAAGAGTTAAAACAATATGATATTCTTGTGACTTACATCATGATTATCTTTAAAACTCTATTACCATTTGTCATGTAAAATTTACAATATGATAGGGTACCCCAATATGATATTCTTGTGACTTACAAAAGATAGAAAGTTACTTGTTTACATATAAAGTATATTCATTTTAAAAATCATTTCTTTCTATTCTCTTGAGTAAGAGTTAAAATATTATGATATTCTTGTCACCTACAACAAGAATATGATATTCTTATGAGTTGTTACATACAAAAGAAAGTTACCTGTTTACATATAAAGTATTTTCATTTTAAAAATCATATCATTCTATTCCCCCGAGCAAAAGTTAAAATAATATAATATTTTTGTGACTTACAACCAAGAATATGATAATCTTGCGACTTGCAAGAGAAAGTTACGTCTTTACTAATATAATATTTTCATTTTAAAATCATATATTTCTATTCCCCCGAGCAAGAGTTAAAACAATATGATATTCTTGTGATACGACAAGAATATGATAGTCTTGTGACTTACAACAAGAATATGATATTCTTATGACTTACAAAAGAAAGTTACTTGTTTACATATAAAGTATTTTCATTTTAAAAATTATATCGTTCAATTCCCCTAAGCAAAAGTTAAAACAACATGATATTCTTGTGACTTACAATATGATATTCTTAAAGCTCTGATACCATCTGTCATAAAAATTTACAATATGATATTCTTGTGACTTACAAAATAAAGTTAGTTGTTTACAAATAAATTATTTTCATTTTAAAAGTCATATATTTCTATTCCCCTGAGCAAGAGTTAAAACAATATGATATTCTTATGACCTACAATAAAAATATGATATCATTTGTGACTTAAAAAGAAAGTTAGTTGTTTACATATAAAGTATTCTTATTTAAAGTTATATCGTTTTATTCTTCCGAGCAAAGTTAAAACAATATGATATTCTTATAACTTACAAGAATATATATTTTTATAACTTACAAAAGAAAGTTACTTGTTAAGATTTAAAGTATTCTCGTTATAAAATCATATTGTTCTATTCCCTTGAGCAAAAGTTAAAACATTATGATATTCTTGTGACTTATAACAAGAATATGATATTCTTATTACTTACAAAAGAAAAGAAAGTTACTTGTTTAAATATAAAGTATTTTCATTTAAAAAATCATATATTTCTATTCCCCCGAGCAAGTGTTAATTAAAACAATATGATATTCTTGTGACTTACAATAAAATTTTGATATTCTTGTGGCTTACAAAAGAAAGTTACTTGTTTACATATAAAGTATTTTCATTTCAAAAATCATATCTTTTTATTCCCCGGGTAAAGTTCAATGGAAAACTAAGTTTTAATTGGAAAACTGGAAAACTAATTTAAATGAGGGTTAGGATTGTAATTTAACAATTGGGGACAGCTCTCGCATATATTCTTTCACATCCCCTTCATCTTCATCCTCCACCATTACCGCATCACCGCCTTCCTCCGCCTCCCGATCCTCCATCCATCATGTACCAGATTTAGACTTATGGCTTTTATCCTCAAATTCCTCCAAAAACTTAATCGATAAAATCCCAAAGTCTCTCTGTTAGATCACCCAAAAACTAGGGTTTGTTACAACATGGCAAGCTCCAGCGAATCATGTTCAATGTTTTGGCCGGAAGAAGATGATCGTAGCAGTGACTCACTACAAGGTCGGCCGTGGCCTTATCAATATAAACGGCGTCCCAATCGAGCTCGTTCAGCCGAAGATCTTCCGTCACAAGACGTTCTGTGACACCCGAGAATTCCAAGGTTAACTTCCGTTAGACAATCTCCGTTAGTTACGTCATAAGTGTTAACTTAAGTAACTAATGCATAACTAGGCCGAATACGTCCACGACCTTTGG